>OU696573.1:1950000-2215000 GCA_916048095.2 Sacculina carcini
GCAGCCGCCGTGGCTGAGGCCGGCGCTAGCGGAGGCGTCGATATTTTGTCGTCGGTTAGTTCTGGCAGCGACGCGGCCAGCGACCGCACGTCACCGCCCGGCTCGCCAACGTCTGTCGACGCACCGCCGTCCGTCCTAGTGGCGGATAATGAGCCGGAATACAGCGGAGGCACAGCTTCCACGACTGCCTGTGCCGGCGGCGGCGGCGGGGAGATGACGGAACGTCTGGTGGTGCCCGGTGACAGTTTCGACCGCGAGGTGGTGCAGATGGCGCTAGAGGCACAGTGTCAGGCCGACTGCGGTGTCAGCTGGTACTACACCGATCAGCGTGGCAATGTGAGCTGGCACAGGCACAGATATCGGGCTAAATGTCGAGCGATGTTTAGTTCGAGTCGTTCAAATGTGTGCTCGCTGCGCTGGATATGTCTTTATAACTACTTTATAACTCAATGACATAATTCAATCTGTCTGTTAGTCCTATTTTAAATTAGAATCATAGACACACACATACACACACACAACGTTCAACAATAGTTAATATGCGGCATCAACGACTAAATAGATAAATAATCACTTTACTATCTCTCTCATATAACAAATCCACTTTAAAGGAATGTGTGGCTTGATTCGCCATTTTGTGTGTGTGTGTGTGTGTGTGTGTGTGTGTGTGTAGTTGCGCGTGAAGCACCTGGGCGCCGTGATGACGCCCGGTTCTACGCCGTGCGGCTCGCGACGAGCTAGCGCCTGCGACGATCTCATCATGGACCGGCCGGCGGCGTGCAGCGGCGCCAATCTGCTGCTGCCGCCCGGCCGTCTCTCGCTGATGCCCGTGCAGGCAGCCGGCTCCGCCGCCGCCGCTGCTGAGCCTTCGCCGGCCGCCTCGCCGGTGCTGCTGCGGCGCGGCTCGCTCGAACCGCCGCTGTCGACGACGCACGTTGACGGATGCGGCGAGCGGCGGCGTGCGTCCGTCGACGCGGCGTTGCTGATTCCGCGCCGTGGCAGCACCGGCTTGCTGGCGTCGGCGGCGCTCGCCTACTCGCCGGTCGATGAGGACCAGAGGTCAGACCCGCCATGTCCTCCCAGTCATGAGCAGGGGGGCGTGATGACGTGTTCACAAAGTATTGTGACGCGCACATCACAGGCAGATGACATGAGTTGTATGTGGGCAGAGGGGAGGAGTTTTCTCATTGATCGCTCTGTCTCTCATACACATTACTCTTCTGTGGGTGTTCTGTGCTGGGTGCGTTCCGGTCTTGAGTGGCTGGTTTCGGCGTTGGTTCGTGTCTAGCATGTATGTGATGATGTTCTTTGCTAGAGAATCGCTGACTTTCTGTCTGTCTGTTCTTCTTTCTGTCTTCTTGTGTTTTTCGCTTCTGAACGTCTCTTTCGCTCGGCGCCTTCTGCGGCGGGAAAAAAATCCCTAATTTGCCTGGGGGGATATTTGTATTGGCATTTTATTCGACATATTTAAAGTTGAATTGACATTGTGTCTTTCTCATGTTAAATCATGATAGTGCATGATTCAGTGTAATATTCAATATGAATAGGAATTTTTCCAAATCCTCAATGACCAAATCATCTACGCAAAACTACCTCAATTACGCTGGCGAGTTATACTTGTACACAATTGGCTGCAAGAATGTTTGCACGCGAGTCGTCTGCAATTTTGGCATGTCTGATGTCGTGTTTGTCTGTCTGCAATTGCATGAGGGGCATGCAAAGCACAGGGCACACACAGGTTGGTTCGATCTGCGAACACTGCGAATCTATGGTGTTGTTTCATGATTGTAGTAGATTTGGTCATAATTGTAGATAGATCATTCAACATTGTACAAGATATTTTCCAGGTTATAGAATATTGTTTGAAGATTATAAAATATTGTTTCAATATTGTAGAAAATTGTTTCAAGATTGTAGAGGATTATTTCATTGTTGTAGAAGATTGTTTAAAGATTGTGGAAGACTGTTTCAATATTGTAGAAAATTGTTTCAAGATTGTAGAGGATTATTTCATTGTTGTAGAAGATTGTTTAAAGATTGTTTCAATATTGTAGAAAATTGTTTCAAAATTTGGCACGTGCGATTTGCGAAATGATTTGGCGAAATGAATGCATCTCGAATGAATGTATAGGAATTTTGTGATATTTTTGAGGTTATTAATACTATTGGGATCTGTCGGTTAAATTTCTGTGGGTTGTTTGTGTTTTGTGCATGTTTGCATATGTGTGTTGGTGCATATGTATGTCGTATTTATTTGCGCTCGCTGTGTCACAGTATTTGGCAATTTTTAATTGCTAGCTTTAAATTTTGACCTCAATCACGCGATTACGGTGATTCACGAATTTTTTTTTTGCTGAGTGAATTTTCGTATTGATGTTATGAACTTACCCAAGAAAATGTATAGTCTAACTTATTCTGTTTTATGCCGAGTATAATGAGTTTGTATGAATAGCAGTATGATTCCATTCGTTCCAATACATTATTCATGTGAAGTGCGTATTTCATTGTGTACCCGCGCTGTGCTTCGATTAAACTATATTGGTGATCCAAAACGCATGCTAACACACACAAATGACATCAAGTCGCTCATAGCTTCTCAGACTTAATGAGGGTACTGTGTTGGTTCCTGGTTATTCCACGGTTCCGCTGTTGCACGAGGTGTCTGCATGCTACTGCGTTTGCGTAGGAACAGTTGGCGTTTTTACGGGGATTTTCACAGTTAGAAGTCACATAACAGATGAGACATAAGTTACATTACAGAAGGCACGTTACGCATTATTGTTTTGCATGGTATTTCATATTTATATTTGGCACTTCGTGGAACCCATCTCGTGTAGGCTAGTATGTTCCAGAAGCTTGTATGCAACAGTTGCATTAACCTGGCTCATGTTGCAATGCATGCGGCTGTGTTGCATGCAACACGTCACACACAACACGGTCCGATTGCATGATACTTGAATACCGCCAGTGACCGAGAAAGACATTTGGGATATTGTTCAGGAGTTTTTAAATATATGGTCTGTTATGATTATTTTTTTAATTGTAAATTTATTTTTACACTGAATGTATGTTTTATAATATTAATGCATTTGCATTAACGCTTATACATATATAGTATTAAATTTGTTTTGCTTAAATTTATTTAAATATTATAAATATATCTTTCAAAATGTGGTGATTGTGATTTTGGTGTGATTAACCTCTAGCGCAGTGGTGCCTGTGGCCTGTGGGTAAATTCCTCACTGGTGGGGAATACAGGAGTTGCCAAGTGGGACATTATAGGTCGCACAGAACAGGACATGTGTCAAGACATGGACAGAACAGGGTGTGTGTGTGTGTGTGTTTGTTTTGATCAATCCTGATTCGTTTATTGCGAAAGGTGCATTGTGTGTGTGTCGTGTCAGTGTTTATTCACATATGTGTATGTGTGTGCGTGTGTGGTTGTGCTGGGTTGACAGGGAGGAAGCGGTGGGTTATGATGCCGGAATGGGCACCATCAAAGAAGAGAGCAATGACTACCTGCCAGAATACTAGCCCTCACTCACTCACTCACTCTGTATCTGCTGGGCAGAGGTTGAGAGTGAACGGTGGAGGTTGAGGGAGAATAATACACTTTCGTCTCAATGGGACAAATGTGAATACAATGTCATGGTTTATTAGCCGTGTGACATTCCCACTCTCACGCAAATGGCTCGCTTTTACAGAGTGTGGGAACAACTGGATTTTCATCTGGCAAATGCACTTGTTCACTCGTGCCATGTGCTTGTCAAAAGGTGTGACAGAGAGAGCGATGAAAGAGGATGAGGGATAGATAGAATAAGAACACGTGGATGGATCGTATGCTTGATTGCTTCTATTGACATTTCTAGTCTTCTTGTCATTTTGTGTGTGCTTTCTTGTCCTTGTTGATCAAACATGCTGTTATTTGATGTATACATGTGTGTGTGTGTGTGTGTGTGTCGCTGTGTGTTGCTGTAATATTACTTGCGTTGTTGTGTTGTTGTTGTTGTTGTGGGTGTTGTGTTGTTGTTGTGCGTGTCGGGGCTGTTTTGGGTGTATTTTGGTGCGGTGTTCTTACTAGCCACTGGATCATGACCGCCGGGTGCAGTTTTGTGTGATGTTGCTTTACAGTTTGAATATGGTTGAAATGCAGTACGGATCACCACAGTTAAGATTGGCTCGATATCAGTGTTGAATTTAATCTGAGATTTTTATCGTACTATAGCTGGGCATTACCATCGTCTTTTTCTCAATGTACTTATCTTGTATATTATTTTGTCATGATTAATTATGTTTTTGCCGTGTTTTGAATGTGCTTGCAATGCTTTCATCCAATGTTTATTGTATCCTTTTTGACCTCGTGGTGGTTAGCCTCTCTCCTGGAGGTTTAATCGTTTTTACGAAGCTCCAATCTACTTTTGGTAAACTGTTTTGTATTGCGCATAGTTTTATGCAACTTACATCGTGGCATTGTATTCATTGATGATTGTATTGAATAGATAGAGCACTTGTCCTTCCATAATCTTCACTTTATCCTTGCATTATCTTTCAATATTGGTCTGAAATACTTTTGGCATTATCTTGACATTACGGTTAATTATAAAAAACGAAACACATTTACAGTTTGTTTGCACGTAATGCATTTGGTTCCTGCTATGTTCCTCACACATCAATTAATGTGTTTTGCTATATATAATGTATAAAGTGTTGGTGTTCTTCTCTGTGTGTTTTGTTTGTTGTTCTTCAGTTGTGAATTGTGGTGAATGTTTTAGATGTGCTTGTTCTGAGATGTTCAAATTGGTTGTTCTCTTATAGAAACTAATTTTTGTATGGTCTATTTTGTAGTTGCTTATCATGTGCAGAATCATGTTTTCATCTTGTAATCAGTTACACTTTTAGTGCGGTCTGGTCTGAACGTTCTGCACACTTGCGCTATCTTGATGTTATCTTCAATTTCCGTCTGTATGTTGTTGTATTTCTGTTCTCAATTGTGTGTATGTGTGTGTGTGTCTAATTGTGTATGTATGCTTGATTTTTATAAGTTGAATTCTTCACAACTTCCTGTCTTTATCTCCTGTCTTCTTATCTTGCTGTGCGAATCAGCTGAAAAACTGAAGCTGCGTTCTTCCACCCGCCTGGCACTTTCATTGTCTCTTTTAGACACTTATTCATCTGATATTAGCGTGAAATATGAACAAACATGAAGACAGAGGTACTTGTAGGCCAACTGTACGTGATTGACTATCAAGCTTATAATCACTGGTTGATTCCTGTGTGTACGTTTGTAAACAATCTTATAATTCTGGACTGATATCTTGTTTATATCAGTGGTGTATAGATAAGTGTGGCGCTTGCGTGTTTTCAGAATATGTGTGTGTGTGTGTGTGTGTATGTGTGTTTAGAGTGGTTCGTAGGAAATAGAAATATTTACACACACGTATATATATATATATATATATATATATATATATATATATATATATATATATATATATATGCGACACTAAATACTCCCATACAAATAGCAAGTCAATTTGTATGTCGCATATGGTAATGTCGGAATTAGTTTAGTGATTGTGTTATAGTCATTAGTGCTTTATATATCGCGTGGACTTAGCTGGTATATTCTGGTCGTTTTTTTCATATCGGATGTACAAATTTACCTAGTGTGATGTCGCATATTTGAATCGGTCGCTGGTCGTATCATCTCTATGATATTGTCGCTTGTTATGCGCGGGTATAGTATACCTTGGGCTGCAACCAGCGTATAATTTCATTGTCGTACTGTGGTGCAGTTGGTTCATAATATGGCATATATTACGTGTCATAATTCATATAATCGTAATATTCTATAGCTTTTAAGGGTAGTTTTCTATCGGGCGTCCCATACTATGATTATTCAAAAATATCTTTATATATATTTAGTATGCGTGGCGTATGCACTTCTGTGTGTGTGTGTGTGTGTGTGTGTTGTCATTTGAAAGCATCAGGGAAAGTTACTTCATGCACGCGGTTTCAATAAACTGGATGGGTCGTTTGTGTGTGGTTTTTCTTAAACATATAATTTTTGAACGGAGGTAAGATAATGATTAATATGTGTAATATTATAATAAATTAAGAGAATAATTATTAGGATGAAGAAGACATGGATGTCGCTATCTAATGGAATACTTATTTACAAGAATATCTGGGTTCTTACACTGTAGGAGTATCTTTAAGAATAATCAGAGCCGTAGCAACCGCCCTCCGTACCCCCCGGCTGGGGGAGGGGGCCCCGAATGTTGAGGGGCCCCTTTGCTTTACGTATTATGTGATTATATCTAATAAATGCATTCAATATTCACAATGGGGGCCCCAAGTGTTGCCTTCGGGGGGGGGGCATAATTCCTCGCAACGGCTCTGAGAATAATAGTAAAATAAATATATAATATTAAAACGGAGGGAAGATAATGATTAATATGTGTACTATTATAATAAATTAAGAGAATTATTATTAGGATTATTAGCTGCTGACACACACACAGCTTAGCACAAGCTGTTTCTGTCTGAATATGCGTAAATATGTATACTGTGGTACGTGAGGAGCTTCCAGGTGGTAAGCAAACAATTTCGGGGTCATGAACAATTGTACCAGGGCATGATTTCAGATGTGTTGTGAGCAAAGTAATGTCCCTCATTGACTAGCTGGTAGAGAAGAAACAGATACACTACTCGCATTGAGTTGTATTTTACAGTTGATTTGTATATTCTACTTGTACAGTTATGTAAATAAGGTGATATCTGATTGAACTGAGTCTCTGGACATTCAAGTGGTGCTCGATCACAAACAGGTTGAGAACCACTGGTTTTGCAGAATAGTCAAACTTTTTGACAATTAATTCATTTTATCCTCCATGTTTTACGTGCTTCTTTTATATGTAAGGGTAAATGGATGAAGAGGCAGATCAAATCCTTGTAGAATCACTATTTGTCTGCGATCTCGCTGTCATTTGTCGATTCAGGGCTAAAATAACCAAGTTAGCTCAGCAATGGTTGAATCAACAAGAACTGCAACATTCAATATTCAATTGACGCTTATGAGAACATTTCAGGCTAGAAATCTTCAAAAAGGCAAAACAGATATATGAATGTCATGTCAATTATAATTGACAATCATTTATATTGATAGATAATAATCTATCAATATATACTGATTTAGTCCATCTAACTATATCCGCGAGCTTCTTGGCGTCATGACCTGTATATATTGTCCCTTGTATATATGTGTATGTATGTGTGTGTGTGTGTGTGTTTTGTGTACTGAAGTACGCCCAAAGTAGATGTGTGTATTGTGCGCAAATCTAGGGGGGTTCCCCAGGGGGCAGCCGCCGGGGGGGGGGGGGTTCCAATTTCACTTAACTGCGCCAAGAGCCCGCATATGCCGCCGTGTGAATGGCCGCGTCGTCGTGGTGGCGACAGTGGTGGCGCCTGACACGCCACCACTGCCGCCATTACGCCACACCGCGCAATGCTGTATAATGTTACCCAACTGACTAATGCACCCCACACGGCGTGTCAGCGCCTCGGGTCCCATGGGGCGTCGCTGCCCGCCTCACTATCTTGTTATGGGCGTTGCTATGACAACGGCCCGCACTTCGACACACAATATGGCGGCACGCACGCTTGTGTGTGTATGTGTGTGTGTGTGTGTGTGTGTGTGTGTGTGTGCGTTTTTTGCTTGTCGGAGGTGCCAGTGTATTGTACTCACGTGCACACACACACACACACATACACACACACGGATGAAACACGAGCTGTCGTTGCATTTGCACAACCCCCCTCTTCACGCGCCCCCCACAACGCCGCCCCTCCCCCCACTGCCGATCTATTTAGCTTTGTGCGTATATGCCATTGTCGGCCATTTTGACTGCAGCCGCCGGCACACACGGTGTGTTGCATTGGCGAAACGAGCAGAATTATGCTGGACAGATGTACGAAAATTGACAACGTGTAGAATACATTGTGTAGCATGTGTCATATTGCGGGGAATGGCTCGAATTTGCGTGTGATTCGCATTTGCATATTTGGTACTCACAGACGACGTTTACAGTACGTAAACACAGACACACGCACACACACACATACACACAGACATTTATAGATATAGAGTTTGAGATATCTGAATTTAAGCGAAAGCGAATGGGGTAGAATTGGATATATCAAAACGCTATGCAGCTAGGTGCCGCAGCAACTTGAAGAAACATAGCTTTCACTGGCGGATCAAGAGAGGGCTGAGGGGGCTGCAGCCACCCAAATGTTTCCATCAACTGCTCATAACAAGAGGTTCACTAAAAAAGGTCAATAAAAATATATTTCTGTCAAATTTGTTGATATGAGCATTACCGCAAAGCATATTCGCGTATTATTGTGGGTGTAAATGTGTGTATATATCTTTAAAAAAGCCCTAAGTAATGACCTTTACACGCTACCTAGTCACTCATACATAATTCAACCCTCCGTAAACTGCACTCTGCATCCGCCACTGATAGCTTTCACTTTAGATTGTGTTAATAGATGGAATTCATCAAGTGAGGAGATAGTGAGAGCTAAAAGCAATAAGTTCTCTCAGTTCAATGCTGGTTAAAGCTGGTAGATGAGACGCAAAAGTTCAAGTGATGCTCATCTCCCGTATATTCGGCGATTTTACACTTGCAATTTGTCATCACACTGGCAATGTGTTTTTGAAAATGCTTGTTTTTGTTGTATATGCGTGTTAATGCATATGTAGATATGTGCGTACGTTTGTCTAGGTGTATAGGTGCGTAGGTATGTATGTATATGAGTATGGTTCTACGTACATGCGTATTAGTATATTGATATACATATATAGGTGTGTCAATGTGTATGTATGTGTGTATGTGTTTGTGAGTGAATGTAGTCACATTAGTTGAGATAAAATGTGTGGCTTTTGTAAATTGGTGATTTTAGCGGGGCTCACATAAAAAAGCTTCCTGGCTTCTGTGTGAACCCCTGTCTGATTGTTGTTACTGTAAATTGTGTCGCATGTGTACTTTTGCTCTTGAAAACTATTGGCAGAATTGAATGTAATTTAATGCTTTGTAATTGAAGATACAACACTGACACACACATAGCCGTTGCGAGGAATTATGCCCCCCCCCCCCGAAGGCAACACTTGGGGCCCCCATTATAAATAAATAACCAAATAATGAATGTATTTATTAGACATAATCACATAATACGTGAAGCAACGGGGCCCCCATGGCCGGGGGGTACGGGGGGCTGTTGCTACGGCTCTGCACACACACACACACACACACACACACACACACACGCACACACATACACAAATGTACACTCAACTAGATAAAATGTAGCACAGGTATTTGGGGATCGCTTGCCTCTTTGTCGCTTTTTGTTTCTGGTTGCAAAAATTCTCAATTTTGATATTTCTTCTCGTAGATAATTGAAATGGTTGTATAATTGTTCGCTTGTTTGATATTTCAAGAATGTGATCGAGAAAGCTCGGAGATATTGGATAAATATAAGATCAAGTGGCAGAAACATTATGTTCCCGTTTGTATAATTTTCATTTTTAGTGTTCAAAGATGGATCAGTTTGTCAATTCTATTGGACCGCAAACCTTTTTCGGCCAATTCAATTGCATCACAAATGCCTCAATAGATAGTATATTGCATATATACATACATGCACACTTGTCGTGTATTGCTACTTTTTGCTATGCTGATTTTGATGACAACATACCCACTAAACTGAACTCAGCAGAATTCTCCGTGGAGATAAATTACATATTCATCCTCTCAGCTAATTTGTCGGGGGTATGTTCATACCACCACGATCTACGCTTGTGTTGTTAAACGCTTGCATGATGGCATGTATTGGAAGCAAGTGTGTTTCAAATGACAAATAACAAACGATCTCATGTGTGATTTGAAAATTTGTGGCTAGGAATTCACCGGGGAACCATGGGGGCGCCAGCCTGCAAAAGTTTGGGAACCACTGGCTTATATAGTGTGTGTGTTCTTACAACTTGTTGTTTCTCTGGTACAGTCATTTTCAACATGACTTGAGTTAACACATTTGCGGCATTAATTTTCATAACTAAAATTCATATCGTCTCGGCCCATTTGTTCTACTGTACGTCTTTCAGACCGTGATAAAACAAACAATATACCTACGCTTTGCGAAAAATACAGCACAAGCCTGTTAAATATTCCAGCGTGTAATTGTTGACAATATATGACTGACCTGTTATTGTAACTATGCGACATTGTATCCGGTTATGTGCGGAATTTATTGACACACGTGATTTGCAATTATTTGCCAGTGATTTGGGGTTATCACGCAATCAAAGTGTGTGTGTGCTGGTGTTTGTGTATGTGTGTGTGTGTGTGTGTGTACACGTGCCAGCAAGAAAGCACCCCTATGCAAACACATACAGACACACACACACACACACACACAAACACACAATCACGACCAAACAAACACACACACACGCACGCACGCACGCACGCACACATAACTTTGTCCTCACACTTACTTCATTACACACACACACACACACACACACACACACACACACAGACACGCTCGCTCATACAAACATGCTGGTATGGTAGAGGGGCATCAGGCCTAGGGAGAACGAATAAGAACCAGAAAGAGAGAGAGAAAGAGAGAGAGAGTGTGTGTGGAGAGCGATGGTAGATTGACTGCACGGCTTACCTTGTTCACGTCGCTGCTACACAATACGACAAATACCAAGACACACACACACACACAGAGAGAGAGTGGTGGACGGGAGTAGTCGCAGGACATGTCAGAGGTGAGAACGTGGTGGCTGCTTGTTGAGCTGACGTGTAGAACGCTTGAGATGACGTCTTATCGACACTTGAACCTCTCACACGCGTGTATTAGTGTGTAGCTCCAGACGCGGCGCTAAGGGGGGGGGGGGGGCTTACAGGGGATGAAGCCCCCACAAGAATGTTGCAAGCCCCCCCCCCCCCTGGACTCATCCAAAAATCGTGACCATGAACATATCGAGTGCATTTCCTCATGTTTCGCCAAGCCCCTGCATCTTTTTCCTTAGCCCCCACTGAAGAAATCCTAGCGCCGCCACTGTCTAGCACGCAAAAACATCGAGGGAAAGCTGAGCGAAATTTGATGGGAGAATATAGGAATGAGAAGTATGGGAGATAAGCAGAGAAGAATGATAGGTAGAATGATAAGAAGCTGTTTTGTGAGCGGAAATTCTTCGATACGGTCCACAGCTGATCACGGTCCACGGGGTGTGTTAAATAGAAGACAGATTAGTGTTTGAGCATGTCAATGCACTGGTGGATCCAGAGCTCAATTTTTGGGGGGGGGGGTGAATTTTGGGGGCGATCAGTCATGCACATGCATCACTATGTAACGTCTTTGCGATAATGCTTATATCAACAAATTCTACAGAAATAAAGTGTGTTTCGACATATTTTAATGATCTTTCATCTTAGTTATTACGAGTATGATGGAAATATTTTGGGGAATCTTCAGACCCCTCAACACTCCCTGGGTCTGTCAGTGTTTCAATGATAATGTACCACCTCACAGTTAAGCTGGAGAAACAAACCGGGTGACTAAACATGAAGCAATGTTGAAAATCCTCAAATACGTGCTGAATGGCACTTAGTGAGTGCACGAATACAGAGAGCGAAAAACATAACTTAGCTTGGACTTCAGTGATTATAATTATGAACATACCTTGAACATTGCATAATCAACTATATCAAAATAAAGCATTGTACGAGATGTTGAGAATGAAGCGACTAAACGCAGAAATCACAAATAACATGCGCATATAAAGATTCATTCTCAATCCTATTAAATCAGTGTTATGTTAATATATTTCCAATCAACGTCAAACGCATGAGATTAACCTGGATTACTTAATGAAGTCATTTCGAAGCAGGGTCGGATTTAAGCATGTGGAGGCCCCTGAACAATCCATGTGTGGAGGCCCCTGGACAATCTATGTGTGGAGGCTCCTGGACAATCTATGTGTGGAGGCCTACCCTGCTTGAGGCGAGTGGTGAGCGAAGCAAGCCTCACCGAAATTATTTATGCTTGGGTCCATTTTGAGGCCCCCTAAAATGTGGGCAGGTGTACTCTTTGCCCCCCCCCATAAATCCGGCCCTGTGTCGAATGATGTATTGACGAATGCTAGATTTGTGCTGATATTTTGATTTGAAACTGATTTGAAACTGTTTCTAGTGACTGATTACCGCTTCATTGTAGAAGTTCAGTTGGAAAAAAACTCAATGTGAGGTTGAAAAAGTGATACAATGCTACTTGAAGCATAAACGAAAATACCAAACGATGGAGAGTAGAGCATGAACTAAGTCCAGGAAGTGAAGCACAAGGACGAAATACAGCGTAAAATCGGCATTAAAGCATCAGGATCATGTAATCTATCAAGCATGCAAAATCGCTGTGATAAACAACTTTCTCAGTGCTGTTTTCTACTGACGCATTGGTAGTACCCATAGACACGACTATACCGTAGGCAATGATTGTGCCTTTACACACACACACACACACACACACACACACACACACACACACACACACACACACACACACACACACACACACACACACACACACAAATCAGACCAACGTTTTCAATGGGAAAACGCCCGTGTTGGCGTAGGAGGAGGTGATCAATGGTGGCTGTGAGATTTGCGGTCGGTAACCGGAGACAAGCTGTCTCTCCTCGCGCCCACTCATATAACCCGCAGGCCCACACACACACACACACACACACACACACACACACACACACACACACACACACACACACACACACACACACATGTCGCTCGTGTCAATCTCTGATGTCATCTATTCAGCATCTCGGTTTAATAAGGCTTTAGACAAGCTTGGCGAACACGGGGCTGGCTGGCGCGCCAATATGGGCTGTGACGCGTTGAAAGCAGAGATCGAGGAGCCGGCAGACGGTAGAGAGAGTACAAAGCGCAAATGAACAAAGACAGCAGATCCACGGTGTGTGTGTGTGTGTGTGTAATCTGGACGCAGCACGCAATAAAACAGTAATCTGACATACACCAACTGTCACCAGAAGTGACGCTCGCGCTCGCGCCTGTGAGTGTGCGTGTGTGTGGTGTCGTGTTTATGAAGGCAGATGCTGGCTGTATGTGTGTATGTATGTGAGAGAGACAAAGAGAACACGTAGGAGGACGGCCACACAGCAGCAGAGAAGCTGGTGGTGTGCAGTTGTCACCAACAACATAATGAACGCGTCAATGAACACACAAGATTCATTGCTCTCACACTCTCTATCTCTCTCTCCCAAAAACTGCCTCGCCTCTACCTATCTTTGAAACACACACACACACACACACACACACACACGGACGAATACGCAGGGCGTGTGCTTGATGACACGAGATTGGTGGGCAATAGGATGGAGAGAGCTTGTGAGTGGCTGGCTGCTCCCATCCTCCCTGTTCCAAGTTGACTCTATCTGTCGATCATCAACATACGCATGCCTATAATGTGTGTGTGTGTATGTGTGTGTGTGTGTGTGTGTGTATATGAAGAGGGAAGTGGGAAGAGAGAGAAAATGAGGAGAGTAGAGGGTGTTAACACGTCATGCAGACATCGCCTCCCCGCGCAGACACACAAAAAACCACACTACTTACAAGCGACATGTCAGTCAGTCTGTCCGCCTGTCTGTCTGTCTGTCTGTCGATGGCTCGGATGGCTTCTCAGCACACACACACACACACACACACACACACACACACACACACACACACACACACACACACACACGAGCTGACGAATTGAGAATGTGATGAAACGACATGGTGGCCAGACCTCAATACCTCAATGCACACGGATTATACGCCACCGATGATAATCATAATGCGATCAAAGAGCGCCTCGTGTGAAGCCATACAACACTCCCCCAGGTAATTGTTCCTATCTACACATACTGTGTGTGATCACTTGTGGTTTTCGCCGTGTCAATTCAGTTAGAGTTGTATGACTCCATCACAGAGGCCCAGGGGCCGCCAAGCGGGGAATTAAAAGTCTAACAGAAATTTGGCAAATTTGTTTAATTTTTCAATACGAGTGCGTTTATTTTGGTTTCTTCTGACTTCCTGACATTTAATTTGGCAGAACAACTGCATTTTTGGAATTATCAGCGCTGTTGTAGAAAATGAAGTGTTGGCTCATTAAGAAGCGTGGAATTAGGGATATAATGTTAAAAGGTAAAAAGTTGCTGATCACTCAACTATCACATTTTATATAGCACTGTCAATCAGTCATTTGTCTTGGTGATTAATTTTCACCAGGGTTTCGCTGTTTCATTTTTGACAAGTGGTTCTTAACACGTTTCTTCAGCAAATGCACATGCATTCTGTACTTTTCTTGCCTCCAAATAGTTAGCTGTATACTATAATTTCATTTTCTACTTGAACATGCTACTTGAAGACAGGCTGATATACGAGAATACTATAGGTGACTATGTTGATATAGAATTTCCTGGGTGCGCCATTTGTCATCATTAATACAGTTTAAATATTATCGTGCAAAACAAACAAAGTAACGCAAGAAGAGTGCAAGCCCTATAAGCATCTACGCCAGGAGTTCTCAACCAGGGAAGTTAAAGAAATTATATGTTTAACATATACATTATATTTTTACTGAAAAATGTAGTTTTGCTTAATCCTCTTGAAGGAGTTGTATGAATGAAAGTTGAATAAAAAAGTTATGTTATTACGTCGTTTGTATTTATAAATTTTAATATATCTATCAAGGATCCAGGGGGTGCAAGAACTGACTGCTGATTAGAAAGAGGTGCCAACACTGAGAAAGTCTTAGAACTACTGTTCCACTTACCATATGAAACTGGAATCCAGAGAGAGAGAGAGAGCGCGAAATGAGGAATACGACACTTAAAAGGACAAATCACAGATTACACACATGCAGATGCTAACAAATATAGATCGTATTCAATAACAAATGTCTGAAATAGTACATAGGCTGCTTGTAAAAATTACTGCGAACTTGGTGTGCTGCTCTTTCGCTTGAGGTCACACCCGTGTGACGTCACGATGACGTCACGATATATCAGCCAATCACGGCGTGACAAGTGACACCGGGTCAGTCAGGTCAAGCCAGATCAAGCTAAAACAATTACTGCTGTCAAGTATACAAGCATTGTGCTATGCTTTGATTATCTGCAAGTGTTGTTCAAGTCTGCAATTGTTCTACAAGCTCATTATCATATGCAATAGTCTGCAACGCCTAGTTTTCGATGCACGTGGTCGTTAATACGTGGCTCCACATTCGGAGGACCGCTTCGAAAACCTCAGGCGAGTAGCACACAAATAAGTTCGGAATTTCTAATACAAATGACGAAAAAAACAACTAACAAAAGTACTAGACTCCACATCAAATGACCATAACTTGTAGAATATTGACTTGACTCGTTAGATGCACACACACATACACACATACACACACATACATATACACACATTTATAGCAAGCGCAATTGAGTTCTTGTTATTTGCCTAGGATATGAAACAGGACGAAACCAATGAACCACCATAATCATCCGAGATTTTCAACAGATGTCATGCCCATACGTTGTGCTTATAGAACACAAAGACGAACACAATTGCTGTACATTTAACATATTACATCAGGGCACTCCAGTACAGTAATTTTTTGAGAATACATCAGTACACCAATGCAAGGAGATAGATTTGTGTCGAGGCTCGGGGGAATGACAGCCAGCATGCATAAATGTTCAAGGATGGCTCAGTTGATCAATTGAATGGGACAATATATCATGTTTTATCTATTCAATTACAACACACTTATATCTATCTTTACTTATATACCTCAATGAAAAGTAGATTGCAGATAATTGCACACACACACACACACACACACACGCACACACACACACACACACACACACACACTTGTCGTGTATTTTGATTTTTTGCTATGATGATTTTGGTGACAATATTCTCAATAAGCTGAGTTAAGCACAATTATCGGGGGGTATAATTGCACATTCACTCCCCAGCCAACTGATCGGGGGTGTACCCCCAGGATCTACGCCTTCAAGCAAATAAAGCAAATTGAATAAACACATGCGAACGCTGTGACCGCGCAAAAAACCTACCATTTGAGGGCACGCCCCAGTTTGTGGTCGCCCGTTCGTTAATTCAATCACCAGATCCAGCACCTGTTGTGTTATCGTGAAATTCGCAGTGAATAGCACTGACACACTCACACACACACACACACACGCACACACACACACACACGCACACACACACACACACGCGGACAGTCTGTATTCTCGACGTGATAATGTTATTTTGCGCGTGGCAAGCGCTTTGTTATCGTAATGAGTGTTTGATCATTATGTAGACAAGTGTTTGCTGGGGTGAGGCTGAGGGGAGATATGCCTGTGGCTGTGGCTGTGTGTGTGTGTGTGTTTGTGTGTGTGTATGTATCTGTTATACAATTATGACTACCCTGTATGCCTTCCTAAACACACATATACACACTCACACACTCACACACTCACACAGTAGTAGATAGATGCATAGAGCAGTAGATAGATGGAATAGGTTGCCAAGCGACATAGTACAACAGCCAACGACACAACTGTTTAAGAAGACATATGACAACTGGAAGGCGGGAGTCACGAGCCTCTGACTCATTCTTGCGAAGACAACTAGTAAGAACAACTAGTAAGAACACACGCGCGCCTATGTGTCAGAACTTCACATTCATTAATTCAGGTGTCATTTGGTTGGCATTTGAAAACAAATTTTGGCCAGACATCTTGAAAACACACAGCCTTCGAATATATTTGTCTCATCGGATGCATATTTTAGAATACGTGCCCCTATATATGTATGAGTATCTACGTGTGAGTGGTATGTACGTTTGTGTGTGTGTGTGTGTGTGTGTGTGTGTGTGTATGTGTCAGTGTAAGCGTAATATTCCAATATAATAACTCAAATCCTAATATTAACCGAAACGAAATGAAATAATATACATTGGCGAGAATAATGTCGCTTTTGTGACCATCTGCATTTGTGTATTCATATGCTCTCGTGTGCATGTGTGTGTGTGTGTGTGTGTGTGTGTGTGTGTGTGTGTGTGTGTGTGTGTGTGTGTGTGTTAAATCAAGCGTGATAAAACAGCGCCGCGTCAAGATGGCCGCATTTGGCACATATGTGACGCGGGCTCGCCCCCTTGCTGTGGCGGCCATTTTGTCTGACACAATAGACCCGCAGCCCTCATATACACACACACACACACACACACACACACACACACACACACACACACACACACACACACACACACACACACACACAACGCCTGCTACAAATACCACCAGACTGTAGAGTTAATTATATTACTGTTATAAGCACGTGTTTATTTGCGAATTTCAACTGTCGGTGTGTGAATTTCTTTGTTAATGATTCGACTTGTGTGATTGCGTGCTTGACCATCTGTATTTTTTCTGGTGGAATTTTTGAGTGTCGCTTAGAATGTGCATGAGATCATGTAGCAAGCTCGTTTTTATCGCACTACTTATAGTTTTCAGGCGCTTGTGGTACATGGGGCCACCGCAGGGTGGTAATAGTGCTTGCACTCATCCCATGTCACTGGATTAATAATATATAAAATAATAATAGCTTGAAAACAAGTGCTGTGATAATTTGATGACAGAACTCGCTATTTACACCTGAAAGTCTGTTAAACTGTATGTGCGCCTTATTGTGCAATGCTAACAAAAGTTCTTTGAGCTGGTGTAACGGAAATTCATCAATCTAAAATCTATTCCAGACAGGCGCGCGTGGGCATCACTGCCACACGCGCGCCTACAAGAAGTCACACCCAGACCAGACCACAAACACGACTCCCACACACACCGAAACAACTACACACACTCGCTCACATACTCTCGCACGCCATACACAATCAAACCATACACGATCACACAGACACAATAAGACGCTGACATCATATACAATGTGTGATTATGGAATGACAGATGCACCACTAATGTTGTCTTTGGCAGAAAGACATACTGAATGCCGGTAAGACACCTCAGCAGGCGATAGATGAACAAAGCTCAAAACGTTCGCTGCAAAGAAAATTTACCAACAAAATATGACAAATTTGGTTGAAATAAAAAAAATTTACTCCGAATTTACTGGAAACCAAATTTACTCCGTATGGACAACGAGGTGAGGAATATGTTTCAAAATCCCGTTCTATCATTGAATTACCATTAAAAAACATTTGTTGCAAAATGCTGGAATATGTTTTATACAGATCGGTAGCAACCGCCCCCTAAAACCCCCCTCCGGGGGCCGGAGTGCTGAGGGGGCCAGTTGCCTCACGCATGATATTGAAATTCTTCATAAGGTAGCGCATCAAAGTACCCAGCATAAGTCCCCAGCATAATGGAGACCGAGGGGCTGGTCGTAACTGCATTTGTCCAAAGTCCCATCTCAAATACTCTTTCACAATCTCATAAATCTCAATGAGCAAGACGTACCTCATTTAGTTGTCTATAAATCAGCAATGACTAAGCGTCTCTATATCGCCATCAAACGGCTGGTGGTAGCTAGATAGCCGTTCGGTATCAAATAACCCATCTGCCAATGAAAGCCTGCAGTTTGATTGTGTGTTCAAATAAATAAAGTGTCAGTTCTATGTAAGACCAAAATATATGGCTAAATTACTCTATGTCCCCATCTGCGTTTACTTCACTGGAAACAGCATAACCCAACAATCTCAACCCTCCCGGCAGTGGCGGCGCCAGGATTTCTCCTTTGGAGGGGTTGAGAGGGGATTAAAAAAAAGATGCGGGGGCTTGACGAAAAACAATATCAACCATTCTGACATGAGAAACTACACTCGGAATGTTCATGGTCAGAATTTTTGGGGATCTAAGGGGGAGGGGGGCTTGTAATATTTCGGGGAGCTTAAACATCTCCAAGCCCCCCTCCCCCCCCCCCCCTGGCGGCGCCACTACTCCCTGGTTATGCCCCTGGTTCGTGTTCATTGCTACACTACTTCGGCTGCATCGCAGAGCCATTTTGTGTAGTGGCGGGAACACAGACCGTAGTTGTGATAGACACCGCTAGATGGCAGTGTATATCACATTAGCCGTCCATTACGAGCAAATGGCTCAATTGCCGTGTCCGCCAGAGCATTTGACAATTTCCGCGATGAGGCATTATCAACAACAACAACAACAACAACAACAACAACAACATATATTTAATATAGCGCACATATTTATACACAGGCGCGAAAAAGACAACCGACAGGAACATCACAGCGAGCAGGGAGTAGGCACAAATAGAAAAAAGAAAACACGTTTGCAAACTGGAACATGCTAGATGGCCGTTGGCTATCAGATAGCTCATCCGCCCTTATTCCACTTCCCTTGCATTGCCACACAACTCATACATATTTGTAGTTGAATAGTTATTAAGCTTCGTTGACAAAAATGTAGACCATAACATGGAAAATCTATTAATTTAAATCTACGTTTGAATCTCAATATTTAATACGTTAATCAATAGTAACCAGTCCCGCGCACAGAATGTTTCATGACTTTCAGCCACGCGTAGGACCTGAAGAACTCACACAGTGCCAAGGTAGTCATGGTGAACAGTCGACCGAATCACTCTCATCATATTTGAATATACTCTCATTGCTTAGACTCCCTTTTGACATCTTTTTTTGTGGACTTCCGGTACATGGGGTCACCGCAAGGTAGTAAAGGTGATTTCACTCTTCCCATGCGACTGGAGTTGCCTGTAATTAATATCTATAGCAATAACATACAACAGATATAATAGCAAGTATAGTACTATTTACACAGTCTAAAATATCCCAGAATAGTCGCATTCAACAGCTGCTGTGTGGCCAAACATTCTATAACGTATACTAAGAGGAAAAACCCATAAGATAAAGAAAGTATTAATTTGTGATTGTTTTCATGTGATAAATAACTGTCTCACGCATCTGCGGTGTTTTGCATTGAAAAATGGTGCAAAATATATCGAATTAAAGCACCACTGGAGATAAGAAATGAAGTATCTTATGGAAACATTAAGATTATATTTGAAGAAGCAAAACGGGCATGTATTTCAGTTGGTCAAAACCAATCTATAGCGTCTGAGACGTGAAGATATGGGAAATATGTTACCTTGAGATCGTTACCTACAAGTAACCTTGGAGAAATGTAACGTTCTACAATCACTTTTCATTTCCAAGCCGAAATAATTTTAAGGGCTAATATTTGTGCTAAAACTGCGCTTTATTGATTATACTGAAAATACTCGACATTATTTCTCACGTGATTTCTTCCAAAAATGTACAAGCAGATGGCGGTCAATGAACTATGTGCGAATTATCACACTATCAATATTGATTCGCTTTGAGCTTGTCTTTCGACTGTCAATCCTGAGGGATATGAGCTATAATTCCGAACAGAAACGCCATGCGCGGCCTGTGCGTGCCGCCTCATTGTTGAGATCAACGCCCAAGTGTTTCTGTTGTCTCAACGATGAGCTGCATTGCCAGCAAGCCAGACATAAACGCAAGCGTAAACACAGCAGCTCCACCTTGTCAAATGATATACAAGCTGGACATTTGAGTTCCACACGGCCAAAACGGGCTCGTGTGGTGCTGAAACTCTACAAGACAATAAGTGGTTCACGAGTGGTGTACTCCACCAAGGTGCCGCGTGTGACGGAACAGCCCCTTGTGGAAGATGTGGTGGTCGCGACACATTCCCGATCACAACAGCAGTGTGAACGCGCTAGCCCCAATAGTAAGCTACGCAACGCTCAAGCATCAGAAAGTTACGATACTCCGCTGGATCTGCCGATATCGCGCGTGAATGAAGTCGACGATCACCAAACACCTGATCTGCCTCATCGTGATTATGTGGTGACTACGGCAGCTGGTATTCATGACAATCACATGCCATCAGGAAGCGTCCCCTTCACACAAGCAACCGCGCAAGAAGACACTAGCGCAACGGCCGACCGCACTTATATAAAATGTGAATTCCAAGACAGCAAATGTACTGACAATATGCCGAGGATTGCGGTGCGACCACTGTGGCAATTAACGTCCGTGACCACGAGCAATCCTCTGTGTCTTCACAATATTCCACCACCACCACTAACAGCATGGTCCTCGGTGCCCGGACAATCCTGTTCTGTTCATGGTGAGGACATTGCAGTTAAACAAGAACCAGAAGCAACACAAGAAATGTGCAGGTCTCCACCACTGACTGATTCATCGTGGACGCCCAAGGTGGCAATGTTCTGGCGCCAGCGTCTGATGCAGCTATATGATCAAGAGCACCAGGCGCAGGAGCAATGGCGAAACCAGTGCTTCCCGTCACCAGCCACGTCACATTCACAATCACAACAGGAGTGTGATCGCTCTAACTCAAACAGTGAGCTGAATGCTCAAGCACAAGAAATGCACGAGCTTCTTGGTTACGACGCTCCGCTGGATCTGTCGATATCGCGCGTGAATGAAGTCAACGATCACCAAACACCTAATCTGCCTCATCGTGATTATGTGGTGACTACGGCAGCTGATATTCATGACAATCACATGCCATCAGGAAGCGTCCCCTTCACACAAGCAGCCGCGCAAGAAGACACTAGCTCAACGGCCGACCGCACTCATATAAAATGTGAATTCCAAGACAGCAAATGTCCTGACAATATGCCGAGGATTGCGGTGCGACCACTGTGGCAATTAACGTCCGTGACCACGAGCAATCCTCTGTGTCTTCACAATATTCCACCACCACCACTAACAGCATGGTCTTCGGTGTCCGGACAATCCTGCTCTGTTCATGGTGAGGACATTGCAGTCAAACAAGAACCAGAAGCAGCACAAGAAATGTCCAGGTCTCCATCACTGACTGATTCATCGTGGACGCCCAAGGTGGCAATGTTCTGGCGCCAGCGTCTGATGCAGCTATATGATCAAGAGCACCAGGCGCAGGAGCAATGGCGAAGCCAGTGCTTCCCGTCACCAGCCACGTCACATTCACAATCACAACAGGAGTGTGATCGCTCTAACTCCAACAGTGAGCTGAATGCTCAAGCACAAGAAATGCACGAGCTTCTTGGATACGACGCTCCGCTGGATCTGTCGATATCGCACGTGAATGAAGTCATCGATCACCAAACACCTAATCTGCCTCACCGTGATTATGTGGTGACTACGGCAGCTGGAATTCATGACAATCACATGCCATCAGGAAGCGCCCCTTTCACACAAGCAGCCGCGCAGGAGGACACTAGCTCAACGGCCGACCGCACTTATATAAAATGTGAATTCCAAGACAGAAAATGTCCTAGCAATATGCCGAGGATTGCGATGCGACCACTGCGGCAATTAACGTCCGTGACCACGAGCAATCCTCTGTGTCTTGACAATACTCCACCAGCACCACTAACAGCATGGTCTTCGGTGCCCGGACAATCCTGCTCTGTTCATGGTGAGGATATTGCAGTCAAACAAGAACCAGAAGCAGCACAAGAAATGTGCAGGTCTCCATCACTGACTGATTCATCGTGGACGCCCAAGGTGGCAATGTTCTGGCGCCAGCGTCTGATGCAGCTATATGATCAAGAGCACCAGGCGCAGGAGCAATGGCGAAACCAGTGCTTCCCGTCACCAGCCACGTCACATTCACAATCACAACAGGAGTGTGATCGCTCTAACTCCAACTGTGAGCTGAATGCTCAATCACAAGAAATGCACGAGCTTCATGGATACGACGCTCCGCTGGATCTGTCTATATCGCGCGTGAATGAAGTCAACGGTCACCAAACATCTAATCTGCCTCACCGTGACTATGTGGTGACTACGGCAGCTGATACTCATGACAATCACATGCCATCAGGAAGCGTCCCCTTCACACAAGCAGCCGCGCAGGAGGACACTAGATTAACGGCCGATGGCACTTACATAAAATGCGAATTCCAAGACAGAAATTGTCCTAGCAATATTCCGAGGATTGCGGTGCGACCACTGCAGCAATTAACGTCCGTGAGCACCAGCAATCCTCTGTGTCTTCACAATATTCCACCACCATCACTAACAGCATGGTCTTCGGTGCCCGGACAATCCTGCTCTGTTCATGGTGAGGACATCAAACAAGAACCAGACGCAGCACAACAAATATGCAGGTCTCCATCACTGACTGATTTATCGCGGACGCCCGTGATGGCAGTGTGCTGGCGCCAGCGTCTGATGCAGCGATATTATCAACAGCAGCATGAGCCGGAGCAATGGCGATACCAGTGCTTCCCGTCACCAGCCACTGTCATGTCGCCGCCATTGTCAAAACCTTGCCTCTGAACGCTGTACGATTCCGACAGCCTTGTAACCTTCCTCCGCCATCGCAGTCTGCTTCTAGAGCTGTCATTCATCTGCGTTAGGTCAGTTGACGGAGCGGCAGTGAAAATTAGGACACAGTGTAGTAACAAGAGAACGGTTTGATTCTGTACATGCGAAGCGTAGCGGAGGAATATCGACATATTGGAATGCTCTCATCAGATACATGCTGCTAACGTTACCTATCAAGCTACCTTGAAGTGTAGCCATCACAAATTTACTTGCTGAAGTATACTGCTGTTTGATATGTATATATAATTGTAAGTATGTATCATTTTATATGTATTATATTATATGTAATGTATTATATATACTTTGTATTTATGTACTGTGAGACAATAGATTGCTAATAAATTTTCAATGTCATCTGTTTGTTCGATGTGTATATGAGGGTTTAGGCAGGATGGCTTTAGTATATGCTCGTTGCGCTACTGGCTACTTCGCCAAAAGCAACACATTGGTGACTCCGACATGATCTGAATACGCAATCTTTTGATCACGTCGTGGTCACCAATTTATTGCACAATTGGCTACTTCGCCAAAAGCAACAAAGATACTGTAGTTTCAGTTATATATTTGCAGAACACAATTATAATACAACAAAACTATGTTTTAAAGACGCGCGTGGGACATAGCTGTCCAACGAGCACGCCCGAACACGACTCCCCACACACATCCTCACATCTCAACACCACACCCGATCACCGCGGCGCGATACCAAGAACGTACCCTGCAGACGCAGCACTGTGCAAACGCTGCACTTTGTAAACACACGCACTTACACACACACGCACACAAGCATACATACACAATGCGCAAAGCACCACGCCAGCAAACACAAGACGCATAAGCCCACACACACAACGAAAACCTCTAAATACACGTCCCCCTGTTTCTTAAGAAACAACTAAACACGGAAAGACACGAAAACCGATACAACAACACAATAAAAAGCGAATACGAGTATAAGCACGGAGATATACAAAAACAACAACCAAACAAAAATCAGCTCCGCCCATCCAGCTCGACGGCTCCACCAGAAACACGCACCTGGCTGCGGCGAAGCACAACACCTCAGGCCCCAGCGTCCCACGCGCTCCCGCCTCGCCCGTGCTCTTCAGTGCTCCGCCGCAACCTGCCGTCTTCTCCATCACCGGCCGCCGCGACAGGGCACAACACCGGCCCCAGCACCCAACGTGCTCCCGCCGCCACCTGTGCTCTTCAGTACCCTGTCGCAGTCGGCCGTGATCCACCGTCCACACATGCCGTCTTGCCTTCCGTTCAGATCCTCCGGCTTCGGCAGCTCTCACTTCACCAGCTCTCCAACAGCAGTAGCTTCCTCCGACAGGTCAGCGACGTGTCCAGAGCAGGCGGGCCGACAAGCACCCTCGGACACAGCTTCCCCCGCTGTCTCCAGCCGGCACCTTGCTCCACAGTCGCCCCCTGCAACACTCTCCTGGCACGTCGCTGAGCCAAGACACCGCTCCATACGTCTCCGCCACTGATGCTGAAGACGTCGTTACCACTGCTGCCGAAGCTGGGTCAACAACGTTCACCACACTAACTCCTCCAACAATAGAAACTAAGTAGGCCGAAATGGCTTGTAGAACACAATTCTAATACAACAAAACTATGTATTAAAAGAAAGGTGCGCGTGGGACATCCCTGCCCCACGCGCGCCTACAAGACAACACCGCACAGCGAGCACGCCCGAGCACGACTCCACAAACACATCCTCACATCTTAACACGACACCCGATCAACGCCGCGCGATACCAAGAACGTACCCTGCAGACGCAGCACTGTGCAAACGCTGCACTTTGCAAACACACGCACTTACACACACACTCACACACGAGCATACATACACGATGCGCAAAGCACCACGCCAGCAAACACAAGAAGCATAAGCCCACACACACAACGGAAACCTCTAACTAGAATATTACTATACATTAACAGTACATAACAACACATAACAATACATAATGAAATCATGTACAATACAGAACACACAAGTGCAATATACAGGTAATACAATCAATCAATACGCGCAGCTATACGCACAAGTAAAAATAGGCGCAGCGGGCCACAGTGTGCATAAGCGCAGCGAGTATCAATGTTGCGTAGGCACAGTGCACACAGTGACAATAACGTTCGTGTTGCAAACGTGCAATATTTATCTAAACTACAAAAAAACAGAAATGGGCGACACTCCAAGACAGAGGTGTAGTCACTCACTGAAAAGGGCCACGAGCTAATATCTAAAGCTCTACTAGTGGTATTTGCCTTAGCGGACGAACAACGAATGAGCGAACAGTAGGAATACCCACTTCACTCTAGCGTTATGCAATACCCGAGTGGCAGAATATGCCAAACTACCGAGACACAGAGAGTTGCTCTGCCAGACCCGAAATGTTGAGCGTATCTACCCCAGATGCGAAACACAGGCGCCTTTTTATACGTACACACATGACGTATAATCGCGTGGTTCTATTCTCTCGATCCGAACAATTCTCGAACCGGCGCGCATACCAAATATACGCTATGACTCCGCTCTGTGCTTGCAAACGCTGTTGCTAAGTGCGTGCGCAAATGTCAGCATTCTCAGATGCCCTAAATTTAGCACCGGACAAACGCTAGTCGCTAGTCACTAGACACAAAGCATATATACCTAGCACGACTAAAT
Organism: Sacculina carcini; assembly: GCA_916048095.2. Taxonomy (NCBI): domain Eukaryota; kingdom Metazoa; phylum Arthropoda; class Thecostraca; family Sacculinidae; genus Sacculina; species Sacculina carcini. The sequence continues at coordinate 1,976,216 of OU696573.1, forward strand.
ACAGTACATCGAAACATGAATCACGCAAAATCACATCCTTGATCAACGCAAATACTCTAACGCAAAGTTATTACAAAAATATGCACGTTACACCAAATAAAAAACGAATTCAATGACATAACAACAAAATCACAAGAAAACACAAAACATGCTCAAGGATTTTTATGAAGAGTGAAGAATGATCATATTTAAAGAGGAATATTTCCGGGCTTGTCAAAGCCAATGTCTATTTTGTGATTGAAATCAAAATTCAGCTCAAATCCATTGTGTCGCCTCGTTTGCATATACACTATCACTCACCAAATGTCGCTGTTCTCTAATTACAACTGTCCAAACACTGTCAAACTATATATGAGGGACACCTTGTTTGGCTCCAATTCTAGTGTCAACTCAGCATAACACGCACGTATTATCTGAAGAACTCATACAGTGCTAAGGAAGTCATGGTGAACAGTGTACCAAATCACTCTCATCATATTTGAATAAACTCTCATTCTTAGACTCCCTTTTTACATCTTTTTGTGGACTTTCGGTACATGGGGTCACCGCAAGGTAGTAAAGGTGATTTCACTCTTCCCATGCTACTGTGTCTGCCTGTAATTAATATCTATAGCAATAACATACAACAGATATAATAGCAAGTATAGTACTATTTATACAGTCTCAAAAATATCCCAGAATAGTCGCATTCAACAGCTGCTGTGTGGCCAAACATTCTATAACGTATACTAAGAGGAAAAACGGTTATGACAAACCAATTTAATTTGTGATAGTTTTAATGTGATAAATAAGTGTCTCACGAATCTGCGGTGTTTTGCACTGGATAATCTGCGGTGTTTTGAGGTTAAAAATATATCGAATTAAAGCACCACTGGAGATAAGAAATGAAGTATCTGATGGAAACATTAAGATTATATTTGAAGAATATGTGGTGGTTCACTCTGGCTAAATCAATTTTACCACACACAACATAACATGAAACATATGAGAAAAGGTTTGGACGCACAAGAGAGGATGTATTCTTATCCACACACTTTTCCTTCTTGACGCCTCTGAACATTCTAATAACTTCTGCTCTGGCGTACCAATCAGCGATGGCGTCTATTGATGCAAATATATAAAAACATGTATTATAGATCACATATAACAAATTAAACCGTAAATTTACAATGAAATTAATTCACAAGATAAAAAATGTAATAAAAATAGTAATAAGCCGAACATAGTGAATGCCTTGACGAAACAAGTAAAAAATCTAAACATCTCCTTTTGAACGACATTCATTTGTCTATAACTGAAAAATAAACAAGCAAATATAAAGTAAAATACAGAAATTATAATATTGATAAATATTTAATAAGGAATAAAAACCATCAAGATATTAATTAATAAAAGTTTATGCAGACACTACAAGAACTCCTCCGCCAGAAGCGGAGCTTCAGAAAAGTCGTGACCAGTAATGGAACAAGGTCATAGCAACGAGGTCATGTGTGACCAGTGCAAGAAACAACAATTAACACATTCACACAATAAAACCACGCATACTGACATAACCACTGATGCCGATACATAAACAAATATACGACCATAATTACTAATCACCATACGAACGGAGTATTATGTCTCACATAATGCAATACAATGGCGTTTCCCTATGTTGAAATTACATAGTGAAACTGCAACATACATTATACCGGCAAAATAACCTTGGTACATCCAAAACACGCACATTTACATGACATTGAAGAATGTATACATTTAGGATGAACTTGTGCGTAATTATTCAATAAATTACGATATAAACATGGAATTCAACACGCACAAGTAATGAGTGAAATGGGTGTAAATGTGTAAACTATCAAAAATAGTGATAATCAGGCTGCTTTTTGAACGTCACTTTACGGCCTGACCTGGTGGTGGTGGTGGTACGCTCAATCAGCGATGTACGGGGAGCGGGAATTGGAGGCGATGGCGACGCAGCGGATCTGCGTGACGACGTCTGCAATATGGCCGTATTTGTGATTACAGACGGCTTCAGTCGGTCGATGGAGACTGTATCCGATCCTCCGGCAGGTAAAGCGATCACAAATACTTTGGGTGATCTGGAAACCACAAGGAATGGCCCACGATATGGTGCTTCAAGGGGCCGGCGGACACTGTCCACGCGCACCCACACCTGTTCGCAGGTCATGAGTTGTGATGGAACGTATGATGCTGGTGTACAGTGGGACGTGCCAGAAGACATGGTGTAAAAATCCACCTCGGACGTCTTTTTCGCCAGCTCTGAGACAAATTCATGCTGCGTCTTGATAGAAATTGTGTCACCAGTCGGCATGCGAGGGCACAGCAATTATCCACCGGTAACGGCAGTGAACGGAGACACATGTGACTCAGTTGGAAGCAATCTGATGCCCAGCATTACCACTGGAAGTGCAGAAAGCCAGCACTGCCGCCGAGCCATGATGGCGGTTTTTATGACCCGGTGTAGTCGCTCCACGAGTCCATTGGATTGTGGTCGGTATGCTGTTGTTCTGACGCGGTGAAACCCGACCACTTGAGACAATTCATTAAACAGCTCCGATTCGAATTGAAGTCCTCTGTCGGTCACCACGTAGAGTGGGACCCCGAATCTCGAAATCCAATGAGCAAAGAATGCCTCGGCGACGGACGCGGCGGTAATGTCGGTCAGTGGAATGGCCTCTGGCCAACCACTGGATCTGTCAATGCAGGTCAGGATATATCGATACGGTGTTGCGAACGGACGATTGCGCGTTACGGCTGGTGTCAATGGTCCAACCAGGTCCAGATGCACACATTTAAAACGCGCACTGGGCACAGCAAAATCAGCTAGGGGTGACTTAGTATGTCTAGTGACCTTGTCTTGCTGACATGCGACGCAGACGCGGACCCAGTTTTTTATGTCGCGAATCCCAGTATGGCTCAGATTGTGCAATTGCTTGAACACAGGATGTCTACATTTTTCAGGAAATATGGCCTTGAGTGTAGCGTAGAAGTGTCACACATCAGTGGTACATATCCGGACGTTTTGAAAGCACCAAGTGATGTGACAGCAGTTTGTGTTTCTGCATCGTTTGCTTGTGCACGAGCAATGGATGGCAGGTCATAGACGTCCAGGCTGACAGCATTCACACTGCGTGACAGACAGTCTGCGACCGCGTTATCCGCTCCACGAATGTGTTGTACATCCGACACATATTCAGTTATATACGACCAGTGCCTCTGCTGACGGTCAGATTTGGACACATGTGGACTGGTGTAGGCCGAAACTAGCGGCTTGTGGTCAGTCAGCAGAGTCACCGATCGACCTTCGAGGAAGTGCCGAAAGTGTACTACAGCGTAATATGCCGCCAGTAACTCGCGATCATATACAGAGTATTTACGCTGGGCGGCAGATAATTTCTTTGAAAAGAATGACATCGGTTGTGCGACACCCTCAACCATTTGATGCAGCGCAGCGCCGACGGCAACAGAATAACTGTCGGTTACCAACTGCAGATGCTGGCAACTTGGACTTGGATGAGGCAGTACACATGCATCCATCAGCGATTGTTTAGCGGCCTCAAACGCTACCGTTTCTTCTTCATTTATCTCAATGAGCTTGGCGTTCGGTTGCATTCTAGTGCCCTCAGATAGATGATGAACAATATCCGCGAACTTCGGCACAAGGCGCCGGTAAAAATTGCAAACTCCAAGAAATCGACGAAGAGAAGCCAAATCGCATGGTTGTGGAAAATCGCGAATAGTGGAAAGCTTATCTTCAGGTGGCTGTACTCCATCAGCTGTGATATTGTGCCCGAGAATGTCAACACTTCGCTGGAAAAGGCACACTTATCTATTGATAGACGTATACCATATTTATATAATATGTCAAACACGGCTGCTAAGTCACGTGTGTGCTGCTCCTCGTCGGCCGAAAACATCAGTTTACCATCGAGGTAGACAAATGTACAGCGAAGGTGAGACAAAATGGTGATCATGCGTTGAAACGTTGCTCCAGCATTTCGAAGACCCATGGGCATAAATGCGTACTCATAGAGACCAAAGGGCGTGACAACTGCAGTCTTGGCGATGTCAGACTCACTCATGGGAGCCTGATGGTATGCTTGTAGAAGGTACACTTTAGGAAAGACACGCATACCGTTCAGATGCGCCGACAGATCCTGGACATGTGGTAGCGGGTATCTGTCGGGCACTGTCTTCACGTTCAGCGCGCGATAATCACCGTGATGCGCCATTCACCAGGTGTTTTCCTAGCCACCATGTGCAGTGGAAAAGCCCACGGTGAATTGGAACGGCGGACAATGCCGGACTGCAGCATGGCTTCAAACGCATCTCTGGCGGCTTTTTCCTTGTCAGATGATAGACGGCGTGGGCGGGCGAACACGGGCGCTGCACTACCAGTGTCGATGGTGTGCTGCACAGGCATGGTGGCTGCTGTGTGAGATTGAGACATCAACAAACCGGGTCGCTGGGTCAACAAAGACCGCACGGGCGCCGGGAGTTGACTGACGTCGTTCACAACCAGTCCAACAGCTTGCTCAGTACTTATTTTTGCAGGAACGCATAATGATGTAACAGTATCACGGATACATCTTTGGTGACAATCTACCACGAGCTTGAAATGGCTGAGAAAATCGTGTCCCAGCAACGGTGAAACTGCGTCAGAGACAATAAAAGTCCAGGTAAACTTTCGACGTTTTTGTGGAGAACAATATCCAAGCGGACTTCACCATGCACCAACATGGGCTGGCCGTTGGCTGCTGATATGCGTATCGATTTTGGTTGTAGCATCAGCATGTTTACTGCGTTCCGGGGTATAATAGACACGCCGGCACCAGTGTCGACTATGACGTTCAGCCATTTGTCGTTGATACGGACTGCGACTCTCAGAAGCGGCAGGCCATATGATGCAGCTACCATGACCTGCCCCTCTATTTTTCCGCCGTAGTGGAAACACTTGAGCGGTTGACCGGCGAAGGCGACGAGCTCCTGGAGGTCGGCTGGATGTCCAAGCTGGGCGACTTATTCGGCAATTGACACCATGGTTTACATGTCCGCGTGGCTGCGCCGTAAAATATGTGGCCACGACAGATCTTAGGCCACTGATTGTCATGGAATGGTTGAAGACCACGATGTAGATTGGCTGTTGTTGTCCAGTAGTTCCTGTGTTCTCGACGACGACCTGGCTGCATTGCAGTAGACGTGGAGGGTGCGGCGAGACATTGCGACTGCGCGAGTGGCATCAACTCATCTGCCAGTTTCCCTAATTGGACCAGTGGCGTTTTTTTTTGCGCTGCAAGTACAGGTCAAATCGATGCTGGTAACACCTGAGTGAAATTATGGCGTACCAGGTCTTCTGTGACATTCACTCTCCGCGCTCCTGACAATAGCTCACCCAGGTACAATGACGGCTTACCTGTCATTACCGTGGTAGATATGAGGTCATCAAACAACTCTGCCTTCGACCTTTCAAATGTTTGAAGTACCTCTTCTTTCAGCTCAGAATATGACTGCTTACTGATTTTCGTAGGAGCAATCTTACCCACGACGTTGGGAGGAAGAGCAGCAATGACGTGAAAAACCTTGTGGACTCAACCGTGATATTTGCTAGACGAAATTGTGCTTCGATGATGGTAAACCATCCTTCTATAGAGCTCTCCATGAACAGCGGTGGTTTGATAACAATTCAATTCACAGAAGAAGCGCACATAGTCGTATCATCGGTAGACATATTGTCAAATCGAAATATGCAGAATAATATATAAAAATGCAGTATTTAAAACGAAGGGGTCACCAAAGTGATGGTTCACTCTGGTTAAATCAATTTTACCACACACAACATAACATGAAACATATGAGACAAGGTTTGGACGCACAAGAGAGTATTATTATCCAGACACTTTTCCTACTTGACGCCTCTGGACATTCTAATAATTTCTGCTCTGGCTTACCAATCAGCGATGGCGTATATTGATGCAAATATATAAAAACATGTAATATAGATCACATATAACAAATTAAACAGTAAATTTACAATGAAATTTATTAACATGACATAAAATGTAATAAGAATAGTAATAAACCGATAACAGTGAATGCCTTGACGAAACAAGTAACAAATCTAAACGTCTCGATTTGAACGACATTCATTTATCTTTAACTGAAAATTAAGTAAGCAAATATAAAGTAAAATACAGAAATTATAATATTTATAAGTATTTAATAAGGAATAAAAACGATCAAAATATTAATTAATAAAAGCATATGCAGACACTACAAAGTAAAACGGGCATGCATTTCAGTTGGTCAAACCCAATCTATAGCGCCTTAGGCTTGAAGATATGGGAAATATGTTACCTTGAGATCGTTACCTACAAGTAACCTTGGAGAAATGTAACGTTCTACAATCACTTCTCAATTCCAAGCCGAAATAATATTAAAGACAAATATTTGTGCTAAAACTGCGCTTTATTGATAATGCTGAAAATACTCGACATTATTTCTCACGTGATTTCTTCCAAATAATGTACAAGCAGATGGCGGTCAATGAACTATGTGCGAATTATCACATTATCAATATTGATTCGCTTTGTGCTTGACTTTCGACTGTCAATCCTGAGCGATATGAGCGATAATTCCGAACAGAAACGTCATGCGCGGCCTGTGCGTGCCGCCTCATTGTTGAGATCAACACCCAAGTGTTTCTGTTGTCTCAACGCTGAGCTGCATTGCCAGCATGCCAGATATAAACGCAAGCGTAAACACAGCAGCTCCACCTTGTCAAATGATATACAAGCTGGACATTTGAGTTCCACACGGCCAAAACGGGCTCGTGTGTTGCTGAAACTCTACAAGACAATAAGTGGTTCACGAGTGGTGTACTCCACCAAGGTGCCACGTGTGACGGAACAGCCCCTTGTGGAAGATGTGGTGGCCGCGACACATTCCCGATCACAACGACAGTGTGAACGCGGTAGCCCCAATAGTAAGCTACGCAACGCTCAAGCATCAGAAAGTTACGACGCTCCGCTGGATCTGCCGATATCGCGCGTGAATGAAGTCAAAGGTCGCAAAACATCTAATCTGCCTCACCGTGATTATGTGGTGACTACGGCAGCTGGTATTCATGACAATCACATGCCATCAGGAAGCGTTCCCTTCACACAATCAGCCGCGCAGGAGGACACTAGCTCAACGGCTGACCGCACTCATTTAAAATGTGAATTCCAAGACAGTACATGTCCTGGCAATATTCCGAGGATTGCGGTGCGACCACTGCGGCAATTAACGTCCGTGAGCACCAGCAATCATCCGTGTCTTGACAATATTCCACCACCGCCACTAACAGCATGGTCTTCGGTGCCCGGACAATCCTGCTCTGTTCATGGTGAGGACATTGCAGTCAAACAAGAACCAGACGCAGCACAAGAAATGTCCAGGTCTCCACCACTGACTGATTCATCGTGGACGCCCAAGGTGGCAATGTTCTGGCGCCAGCGTCTGATGCAGCTATATGATCAAGAGCACCAGGCGCAGGAGCAATGGCGAAACCAGTGCTTCCCGTCACCAGCCACGTCACATTCACAATCACAACAGGAGTGTGATCGCTCTAACCACAACAGTGAGCTGAATGCTCAAGCACAAGAAATGCGCGAGCATCTTGGTTACGACGCTCCGCTGGATCTGTCGATATGGCGCGTGAATGAAGTCGACGATCACCAAACACCTAATCTGCCTCACCGTGATTATGTGGTGACTACGGCAGCTGGTATTCATGACAATCACATGCCATCAGGAAGCGTTCCCTTCTCACAAGCAACCGCGCAGGAGGACACTAGCTCAACGGCCAACCGCACTCATATAAAATGTGAATTCCAAGACAGAAAATGTTTTAGCAATATGCCGAGGATTGCGGTGCGACAACTGCGGCAATTAACATCCGTGAGCACCAGCAATCCTCTGTGTCTTCACAATATTCCACCACCACCACTAACAGCATGGTCTTCGGTGCCCGGACAATCCTGCTCTGTTCATGGTGACGACATCAAACAAGAACCAGACGCAGCACAAGAAATGTGCAGGTCTCCATTACTGACTGATTCATCGTGGACACCCAAGGTGGCAATGTTCTGGCGCCAGCGTCTGATGCAGCTATATGATCAAGAGCACCAGGCGCAGGAGCAATGGCGAAACCAATGCTTCCCGTCACCAGCCACGTCACATTCACAATCACAACAGGAGAGTGATCGCTCTAACTCCAACAGTGAGCTGAATGCTCAAGCACAAGAAATGCACGATATGCTTGGTTACGACGCTCCGCTGGATATGTCGATATCGCGCGTGAATGAAGTCAACGATCACCAAACACCTGATCTGCCTCACCGTGATTATGTGGTGACTACGGCAGCTGGTATTCATGACAATCACATGCCATCAGGAAGCGTCCCCTTCACGCAAGCAGCCGCGCAAGAGGACACTAGCTCAACGGCCAACCGCATTCATATAAAATGTGAATTCCAAGACAGAAAATGTCCTAGCAATATGCCGAAGATTGCGGTGCGACCACAGTGGCAATTAACGTCCATGGCCACGAGCAATCATCCGTGTCTTCACAATATTCCGCCACCACCACTCACAGCATGGTCTTCGGCTCCCGGACAATCCTGCTATGTTCATAGTAAGGACATTGCAGTCAAACAAGAACCAGACGCAGCACAAGAAATATGCAGGTCTCCACCACTGACTGATTCATCGTGGACGCCCAAGGTGGCAATGTTCTGGCGCCAGCGTCTGATGCAGCTATATGATCAAGAGCACCAGGCGCAGGAGCAATGGCGAAACCAGTGCTTCCCGTCACCAGCCACGTCACATTCACAATCACAACAGGAGTGTGATCGCTCTAACCACAACAGTGAGCTGAATGCTCAAGCACAAGAAATGCACGAGCATCTTGGTTACGACGCTCCGCTGGATCTGTCGATATGGCGCGTGAATGAAGTCGACGATCACCAAACACCTAATCTGCCTCACCGTGATTATGTGGTGACGACTGCAGCTGGTATTCATGACAATCACATGCCATCAGGGAGTGTCCCCTTCTCACAAGCAACCGCGCAGGAGGACACTAGCTCAACGGTCAACCGCATTCATATAAAATGTGAATTCCAAGACAGAAAATGTCCTGGCAATATGCCGAGGAATGCGGTGCGACCACTGCGGCAATTAACGTCCGTGAGCACCAGCAATCCTCTGTGTCTTGCCAATATTCCACCACCACCACTCACAGCATGGTCTTCGGTTCCCGGACAATCCTGCTCTTTTCATGGTGAGGACATCAAACAAGAACCAGACGCAGCACAAGAAATATGCAGGTCTCCATCACTGACTGATTTATCGCGGAGGCCCGTGATGGCAGTGTGCTGGCGCCAGCGTCTGATGCAGCGATATTATCAACAGCAGCAGGAGCCGGAGCAATGGCGATACCAGTGCTTCCCGTCACCAGCCACTGTCATGTCTCCGCCATTGTCAAAACCTTGCCTCTGAACGCTGTACGATTCCGACAGCCTTGTTACCTTCCTCCGCCATCGCAGTCTGCTTCTAGAGCTGTCATACATCTGCGTTAGGTCAGTTGACGGAGCGGCAGTGAAAATCAGGACACAGTGTAGTAACAAGAGAAAGGCTTGATTATATACATGCGAAGCGTAGCGGAGGAATATCGACATATTGGAGTGCTCTCATCAGATACATGCTGCTAACGTTACCTATCAAGCTACCTTGAAGTGTAGCCATCACAAATTTACTTGCTGAAGTATACTGCTGTTTGATATGTATATATAATTTTAAGTATGTATCATTTTATATATATTATATTATATGTAATGTATTATATATACTTTGTATTTATGTACTGTGAGACAATAGATTGCTAATAAATTTTCAATGTCATCTGTTTGTTCGATGTGTATATGAGGGTTTAGGCAGGATGGCTTTAGTATATGCTTGTTGCGCTACTGGCTACTTCGCCAAAAGCAACACATTGGTGACTCCGACATGATCTGAATACGCAATCTTTTGATCACGTCGTGGTCACCAATTTATTGCACAATTGGCTACTTCGCCAAAAGCAACAAAGATACTGTAGTTTCAGTTATATATTTGTAGAACACAATTATAATACAACAAAACTATGTAATAAAAGACTCGTGTGGGACATCGCTGTCCAACGAGCACGCCCGAACACGACTCCCCACACACATCCTCACATCTCAACACCACACCCGATCACCGCGGCGCGATACCAAGAACGTACTCTGCAAACGCAGCATTGTGCAAACGCTGCACTTTGCATACACACGCACTTACACACACACTCACACACAAGCATACATACACAATGCGCAAAGCACCACGCCCGCAAACACAAGAAGCATAAGCCCACACACACAACGAAAACCTCTAACTACACGTCCCCCTGTTTCTTAAGAAACAACTAAACACGGAAAGACACGAAAACCGACACAGCAACACAATAAAAAGCGAATACGAGTATAAGCACGGAGATATACAAAAACAACAACAAAACAAAAATCAGCTCCGGCCCGCCCATCCAGCTCGACGGCTCCACCAGAAACACGCACCTGGCTGAGGCGAAGCACAACACCTCAGGCCCCAGCGTCCCACGCGCTCCCGCCTCGCCCGTGCTCTTCAGTGCTCCGCCGCAACCTGCCGTCTTCTCCATCACCGGCTGACGCGACAGGGCACAACACCGGCCCCAGCACCCACCGTGCTCCCGCCGCCACCTGTGCTCTTCAGTACCCTGTCGCAGTCGGCCGTGATCCACCGTCCACACATGCCGTCTTGCCTTCCGTTCAGATCCCCCGGCTTCGGCAGCTCTCAATTCACCAGCTCTCCAACAGCAGTAGCTTCATCCGACAGGTCAGCGACGTGTCCAGAGCAGGCGGGCCGACAAGCACCCTCGGACACAGATTCCCCCGCTGTCTCCAGCCGGCACCACGCTTCACCGCCGCCCCCTGCAACACTCTCCTGGCACGTCGCTGAGCCATGACACCGCTCCATACGTCTCCGCCACTGATGCTGAAGACGTCGTTACCACTGCTGCCGAAGCTGGGTCAACAACGTTCACCACACTAACTCCTCCAACAATAGAAACTAAGTAGGCCGAAATAGCTTGTAGAACACAATTCTAATACAACAAAACTATGTATTAAAAGACAGGCGCGCGTGGGACATCGCTGTCCCACGCGCGCCTACAAGACAACACCGCACGGCGAGCACGCCCGAGCACGACTCCACACACACACATCCTCACATCTTAACACGACACCCGATCAACGCCGCGCGATACCAAGAACGTACCCTGCAGACGCAGCACTGTGCAAACGCTGCACTTTGCAAACACACGCACTTACACACACTCGCACACAAGCATACATACACGATGCGCAAAGCACCACGCCAGCAAACACAAGAAGCATAAGCCCACACACACAACGGAAACCTCTAACTAGAATATTACTATACATTAACAGTACATAACCACACATAACAATACATAATGAAATCATGTACAATACAGAACACACAAGTGCAATATACAGGTAATACGATCAATCAATACGCGCAGCTATACGCACAAGTAAAAATAGGCGCAGCGGGCCACAGTGTACTTACGCGCAGCGAGTATCAATGTTGCGTAAGCACAGTGCACACAGTGACAATAACGTTCGTGTTGCAAACGTGCAATATTTATATAAACTACAAAAAAGCAGAAATGGGCGACACTTCCAGACAGAGGTGTAGTTTACTCTCTGAAAAGGGCCACGAGCTAATATCTAAAGCTCTACTAGTGGTATTTGCCTTAGCGGGCGAACAACGAATGAGCGAACAGTAGGAATACCCACTTCACTCTAGCGTTATGCAATACCCGAGTGGCAGAATATGCCAAACTACCGAGACACAGAGAGTTGCTCTGCCAGACCCGAAATGTTCAGCGTATCTGCCCCAGATGCGAAACACAGGCGCCTTTTTATACGTACACACATGACGTATAATCGCGTGGTTCTATAACAATTCTCGAACCGACGCGCATATCAAATATACGGTATGACTCCGCTCTGTGCTTGCAAACGCTGTTGCTACGTGCGTGAGCAAATGTCAGCATTCTCAGATGCCCTAAATTTAGCACCGGACAAACGCTAGTCGCTTGTCACTAGGCACAAAGCATATATACCTAGGACGGCTGAATAAAGGACATCGAAACATGAATCACGCAAAATCACATCCTTGATCAACGCAAATACGGTAACGCAAAGTTATTACGAAAATATGCACGTTACACCGAATCAAAAACGAATTCAATGACACGAACAACAAAATCACAAGAAAACACAAAACATGCTCAAGGATTTTTATGAAGAGTGAAGAATGATCATATTTAAAGAGGAATATTTCCGGGCTTGTTAAAGCCAATGTCTATTTTGTGATTGACATCTTAATTCAGCTAAAATCCATTGTGTCGCCTCGTTTGCATATACACTATCACTCACCAAATGTCGCTGTTCTCTAATTCCAACTGTCCAAACACTGTCAAACTATATATGAGGGACATCTTGTATGGCTCCAATACTAGTGTCAACTCAGCATAACACGCACGTGTTATCTGAAGAACTCATACAGTGCTAAGGTAGACATGGTGAACAGTGGACCGAATCACTCTCATCATATTTGAATAAACTCTCATTCTTAGACTCCTTTTTACATCTTTTTTGGGGACTTCCGGTACATGGGGTCACCGCAAGGTAGTAATGGTGATTTCACTCTTCCCATGCTACTGGAGTTGCCTGAAATTAATATCAACAACAAAAACATATAACAGTAATAATAGTAATTATAGTACTATTTACACAGTCTAAAATATCCCAGAATAGTCGCATTCATCAGCTGTTGTGTGGCCAAACATTCTATAACGTATACTAAGAGGAAAAACCCATAGGATAAAAAGTATTAATTTGTGATACTTTTCCTGTGGTTAATAACTGTCTCACGAATCTGCGGTGTTTTGCATTGTAAAATGGTGAAAAATATATCGAATTAAAGCACCAATGGAGATAAGAAATGAAGTATCTGATGAAAACATTAAGATTATATCTGAAGAAACAAAACAGGCATGTATTTCAGTTGGTCAAACCCAGTCTATCGCGTCTGAGGATTGAAGATATGGGAAATATGTTACCTTGACATCGTTACCTACAAGTAACCTGGGAGAAATTTAACGTTCTACAATCACTTTTCATTTCCAAGCCGAAATAATTTTAAAGACTAATATTTGTGCTAAAACTGCGCTTTATTGATAATGGTGAAAATACTCGACATTATTTCTCACGTGATTTCTTCCAAATAATGTACAAGCAGATGGCGGTCAATGAATTATGTGCGAATTATCACACTATCAATATTGATTTGCTTTGTGCTTGTCTTTCGACTGTCAATCCTGAGGGATATGAGCTATAATTCCGAACAGAAACGTCATGCGCGGCCTGTGCGTGCCGCTGCATTGTTAAGATCAACGCCCAAGTGTTTCTGTTGTCTCAACGCTGAGCTGCATTGCCAGCAAGCCAGATATAAACGCAAGCGTAACCACAGCAGCTCCACCTTGTCAAATGATATACAAGCTGGACATTTGAGTTCCACACGGCCAAAACGGGCTCGTGTGGTGCTGAAACTCTACAAGACAATAAGTGGTTCACGAGTGGTGTACTCCACCAAGGTGCCACGTGTGACGGAACAGCCCCTTGTGGAAGATGTGGTGGCCGCGACACATTCCCGATCACAACGGCAGTGTGAACGCGCTAGCCCCAATAGTAAGCTACGCAACGCTCAAGCATCAGAAAGTTACGACGCTCCGCTGGATCTGCCGATATCGCGCGTGAATGAAGTCAACGATCACCAAACACCTAATCTGCCTCACCGTGATTATGTGGTGACTACTGCAGCTGGTATTCATGGTAATCATATGCCATCAGGAAGCGTTCCCTTCACACAATCAACCGCGCAAGAAGACACTAGCTCAACGGCCGACCGCACTCATATAAAATGTGAATTCCAAGACAGAAAATGTCCTGGCAATATTCCGAGGATTGCGGTGCGACCACTGTGGCAATTAAGGTCCGTGACCACGAGCAATCCTCTGTATCATCACAATAGTCCACCACCACCACTAACAGCATGGTCTTCGGTGTCCGGACAATCCTGCTCTGTTCATGGTGACGACATTGCAGTCAAACAAGAACCAGAAGCAGCACAAGAAATGTCCAGGTCTCCATCACTGACTGATTCATCGTGGACACCCAAGGTGGCAATGTTCTGGCGCCAGCGTCTGATGCAGCTATATGATCAAGAGCACCAGGCGCAGGAGCAATGGCGAAGCCAGTGCTTCCCGTCACCAGCCACGTCACATTCACAATCACAACAGGAGAGTGATCGCTCTAACTCCAACAGTGAGCTGAATGCTCAAGCACAAGAAATGCATGATATGCTTGGTTACGACGCTCCGCTGGATATGTCGATATCGCGCGTGAATGAAGTCAACGATCACCAAACACCTGATCTGCCTCACCGTGATTATGCGGTGACTACGGCAGCTGGTATTCATGACAATCACATGCCATCAGGAAGCGTCCCCTTCACACAAGCAGCCGCGCAGGAGGACACTAGCTCAACGGCCGACCGCACTCATATAAAATGTGATTTCCAAGACGGAAAATGTCCTGACAATATGCCGAGGATTGCGGTGCGACCACTGCGGCAATTATCGTCCGTGAGCACCAGCAATCCTCTGTATCTTCACAATATTCCACCATCACCACTAACAGCATGGTCTTCGGTGCCCGGACAATCCTGCTCTGTTCATGGTGAGGACATCAAACAAGAACCAGAAGCAGCCCAAGAAATGTGCAGGTCTCCATCACTGACTGATTCATCGCGGACGCCCGTGATGGCAGTGTGCTGGCGCCAGCGTCTCATGCAGCGATATTATCAACAGCAGCAGGATCAGGAGCAATGGCGATACCAGTGCTTCCCTTCACCAGTCACTGTCATGTCGCCGCCATTGGCAAAACCTTGCCTCTGAACGCTGTACGATTCCGACAGCCTTGTTACCTACCTCCGCCATCACAGTCCGCTTCTAGAGCTGTCATACATCTGCGTTAGGTCAGTTGACGGAGCGGCAGTGAAAATTAGGACACAGTGTAGTAACAAGAGAACGGCTTGATTCTATACATGCGAAGCGTAGCGGAGGAATATCGACATATTGGAGTGCTCTCATCAGATACATGCTGCTAACGTTACCTATCAAGCTACCTTGAAGTGTAGCCATCACAAATTTACTTGCTGAAGTATACTGCTGTTTGATATGTATATATAATTGTAAGTATGTATCATTTTATATGTATTATATTATATGTAATGTATTATATATACTTTGTATTTATGTACTGTGAGACAATAGATTGCTAATAAATTTTCAATGTCATATGTTTGTTTGAGGTGTATATAAGGGTTTAGGCAGGATGGCTCTAGTATATGCTCAAGGATTTTTATGAAGAGTGAAGAATGATCATATTTAAAGACGAATATTTCCGGGCTTGTTAAAGCCAATGTCTTTTTTGTGATTGATATCTTAATTCAGCTAAAATCCATTGTGTCGCCTCGTTTGCATATACACTATCACTCACCAAATGTCGCTGTTCTCTAATTCCAACTGTCCAAACACTGTCAAACTATATATGAGGGACACCTTGTATTGGCTCCAATTCTAGTGTCAACTCAGCATAACACGCACATGTGAGTGTGTGTGTGTGTATGTGTATGTGTGTGTGTCGCCCCATATGCAAGAACACTACGTTTGCCACGACTAGCGTCCCGACGCGTTTGTCGAGCGTGTTATAATCAACGCCGTCGTCATGCTGCACGCTTCACTGAGCCAGTTATGCATTTTTTATCAACCAGTCTCTGAATACGCGTCATTCAGCATGCTACTGCCTTCCAACACACACACACGCACACACGGGCTATGTCAACACACACACACACACACCCTCGCCGACAGACACGCGCGTGATCTCGTGCATGCAAAATGCGTGTGTATGTGTGTGCGTGTGTGTCGTGTTAAACTAATGAGCCGTCATTGGCAGAGTCAACAGCGGCAATTGCCAGAGAAAGAGAGAAAGAGAGAGAGATTGTGAGAGAGAGGGAGAGGAAGATAGGAAGGCAGTGAAGCGCAAGTGTGCATAGCCAGTCAGTCAGTTGCACAGCAGGCGGTGCTGAATGGTCGGCGTGCGCGTGCCAGATTTACTCGCGAGCCTCTATGCAATGCGCGTGTATAGCATAAGCGCGCTTTCCACCGGTCAGCTCATAGAACGTTTGTCTACTTCAGTGTTTCCCAATCTTTTTCTTGCCGTGACACTCTTCAACATTATGCGAGTCCTTGTGGTCCCCCAGAAACAGTCCCTGACCCCCTAGAAGTTCTTGTGACCCCATATACACAGGGATCGTTGCGACGCGACCTTTCCACAGGATTAAATTGCTTCAACATATAGTTTTGATAGCCCGTCAGAAAACACAGTGGTCCCCTATTTTTTAAATTTGATCCTATGGCCCATCAAAAAGAACCACATTATCCCCAAGGATGGCCCACGTTGAGAAACAACGGACAATTTGACAATACGACTCCGTCGCCACGTTTGATATGAGCTAGCTCCGCCTCTGTGCCACGCCAGCTCATCAACGTTTGTTTGTATTTGGGCCACGCCAGAACTACATTGTGGACACTTTCCTTGTTGTTTGTTTGTTTTTGTGTGCGTGTGTGAGTGTGTGTGCGTGTGTGTGCATCGGACCAAAAAACATCGTTGATAAATGTGTGCAAATTTAAGATGTTTTTGCGATGTGTTGATGCTTACAACTTGAATTTTCACTGCAGTAATTTCTATGAGATTCTATGCATTATAGTGCAAAAATAGCAAAATTTCAATGCTGGATTCAAAAAGAACCGCGGGAAATTATATTAAGGCTTACTTCTTAATAGTTGTTATTTTGCGACAACAATATATGTGTTCTCCGAGAATTTGTACGAATGATTCGCAATTGGTGGCAGAATAATAACAGATACAATATTACGAGATAAGACCGCCATTGGTCACAGCAGATTAGACACAGCAACAGTTCGTGTCCGCTCATCGGCTCAGTTTGACGCTCAATATGCAATTTGTCCACACACTTGGCCGAAACATGCACACATACACAGCAGCAATGCGCCCGATAACATCTGTCAAACCGCACGCGACTACGCTGGGAACACACCAGCTGACAACGTTGATGTCTTCATCACCTTACTTTACACTCACGCACGCACTGACAAGCAAGCAAAGAAGAAGAGAATGCAAGAGAGGATGAGAGACAGCACAGAGAACAAATTGACTGTCAATCTGGCTTGGTCACGCCGAGTTGCGTGCTGCAATCTCATCTGGCAGCCCTGGCCGGTGGCAGTGTTGCCAATTTGCCACCTGCTCATCTCGCCCACGCACGCACACACAAACACACACAGAGTTCAACACCTAGACACCAGTTTAATAGTGTAAATTTGCCTGGTAATATAGAACAATTGTGAGGAATGGAAGAGTTGCCAAGTGGGAAAATAGAGGTCGGACGGAACAGGACAACTATGTGTGTGTTTTCATCAATCCGAATTCATTAATTATCGTTTCTAGCGACTTGCTGACATTTTGTTTGATGAAGGAATTGAATTTATTGTATTTCTCGGCGCTATTGTGGAAAATGAAAAGCGGAGCATTAAGAAGTGGGGAATCAGAGAAAAAGGTACGAACCAATGGTATAGAATATAGACAACGTTAAGAAATAAGAAATGATTGAAACTGATGTGGTTACTCAGTCGAATACCACATCAGAAATCAGCATGAGTATGAGGAGACAAAGTGAATTAAACAAACTGAACACAACGTTGTTCACTCGTTCGTCTGGCGAACAGAGATGTGTTTTTCACACTGACAAACACATCTTTTTTACGTGTTTATGCAACGCGTCATACATACTCGAGCACTTCTAGAGAGTCGTCATGTTTAAGCAAGTTGTATTGTATCATTCATTGCTTCATCGTCATACTGAGTTGGCTGACAAATTGTGCTACACAAGTGCTTGTTTTCTGTGCGTTCCATGCTATACGTTCGTGGCGCACAAAACTCTCACACACACACACACACACACACACACACACACACACACACACACACACACACACACACACACACACACACACACACACACAGACACACACACACTCACACTCACACAAGGGGTCATCAACACTTGTGGCACACAGGGTTTTTTTGCATATGTCTTCAAGTATGCTCTCACATACACGCACACACACACACACACACACACACACACACACTCACACACACACACACAAAGCGAACTGAACACTCAATGGACACCTGCAGGGTATTACACTGAGATATTGGCACACTCAAATGAAGCGTCGAATAGCTCGCACAATACGCGCAAAGATGTTGTTTTGAAGAAGGGAAAATGAAATGAAATAAGTATGCATACTGTATTGAGATATAAGATATACAGCGTCCGTGAGGAAAATATTCTACCAAGTGTAATTCCTGTTGCACGGCTGTTATTGCAAATCATTCATCCTGCAATAATTGGAACATCCCAGATTTGGACTTCAATGACATATATCCCGAAAAATTAATAGAGGAGTTGCGATTTGATAACGTTCATTCTATTTAGTTCATTCTATAGAAATCACAGCGCTCCTGATCGTATGAATATTCTTGCGCTGAATAATTGTGTTGCCAAGGACATTCTTAATGCGTGCCGGTTGATTCAAAACTGAATGCCTTGGGAAGCCTGGCAATGTCTCTGGAATATTCAAGCAGATAGAGCTACTTTTTTCAAACACTTCTCTAAGAAAGTGTTTTTCAGTGTACACAAAACGACCACCAGGTGGGCGTATTCGCTCAAGTTTGTTTTTATGTGCAGTCAGTGGCGGCGCCAAGGGGGAGTTAGGAATGGTTGTATCCCCCAAAAATATGCCAAGCCCTCCCTAATCCCCCCAAATATCATAATCATGGACATTAAAATTTCTTATCACTGTAAATGAAGGCCTGTAGTTTTGGGTCAATTTCGAGGACTCAATCAGTGTGCCCTTATTATAATACTATGTAGTCAGCGTTCGAGTGTAGCTCTTCATGTTTCGCCAAGCCCCCTCAATTTTTTCCTTAGCCCCACAACTTTTTCCATAGCCCCCCTCAGCCGCCCCATCGGAAAAATCCTGGCGCCGCCACTTTGTCCTGTAGATTGTCTGTGGCATTTATATTTGCGTGTTTGTGAAATTTTTCAAGTCTAACCAGATGCCATTTTAATGAATCACTCAATAACAATATTATTTTGTGCTTCTGCTACTGAACACGTTCAAGCAACACGGGGATATTCGCTGCTTTTAGTGCCATATATTACGATTCATAATATAAATATTACATTTAATCTATGACTTACAGTGAATATGACAATTTAATGTTTTTGTCCATGAGTGTATGCCTAAGAATATGAATGTATATCTATACGAATACACATATATAATATAGTAGCTGGAATATGAGTGAAATCTTACCTTTTATTTGCTGTCAAAGTGTTTGCTGCTCCAAAATAGAAATAATGGAGTAAAAAAATCGTAAATATTAATTCACTGTTCACAATATTCATTCCAAGTTCAGTAAATAAAGTTAAAGCTTTGGTTTGTATGATCGATACTGACTAAAACTGTGTTTACTGGGCGTGCTGAAATTTCTGCTCTGAACAAAATGCTACTGTTCGGGCTGCCAATTTGTATAAATCACTAAATTGTTAAAAAGAATTACAACGAACATAAATAACATAAGTACATAAATAGTAGAAGAACATAAATAAATACAAAAACAAACCTAATTAAAATATAACGTATTTCTTCAAAACAAAACATTATATATTTCTTAATTTTGACGCAAAACATTGAATATTGACTATAAGGTAAGATAAGGTAAGGTAAGGTAAGGTAAGGTAAGGTAAGATTGACTCTAGAAGGATTGCCTTGCTGAAAGCGACATGCATTTAATCTAATCCTCTTGAATAGTCTCTTGAAAGGTTCCTCTTGAATAGTTTGTCAGATTTAGCAAAAATCCTATTCTACACTTGGCGGCACAAATAACCAATTCAGCAGAGTTTATTTTTGCTCAATTAAGACTAATCTACTCGCTTGATTTGCTGAAAAAAAATCTACCCAACCATGTATGGGATGAGCGAGCGAAATCAAACGATGGCGCATGTTGTCTAACTTGGCGACACTTTTGATGTCAAACTTGGCGCACAGCAGACACAGCAATACGCTGCTGAGACATTCGTTAACGACACATTCAGTGCTCTCTCGATCAAGACACGTGATTAAAGCGAGTGCTGCCAGTCAAATGGCACGCGACAACGTGTCATTCAACTGCGGCGTCTAGTTGACTGTCACAACGTAATTAAACAGCGATGCCAAATAATGGTCGGGATAATTCGTACTCTCTCCCTCTCTCTCTACTCTGAGTTGTATACACATGCACACCAACACACACTGGCGGATACAAGGGGGGGGGGGGGCTAAGGGGGGTTGACGCCCCCTCCCCCAAAATGTTTCCATCAACGCCTCATAACCAAGAGATTCACTAAAAGAGGTAAATATAAATTTTACGGTAGAATTTGTTGATCTAAGCATTATCGCAAAGACGTTGCATAGTGATGCATGTAGATGACTGATCGCCCCAGGATTCAGCCCCTCCCAAAATCGCACTCAGGATTCGCCACTGCCCACACAACACCATCAAATGACAAATGAACGAGCAGAGTTGCCACTCAACAGCACACTGTTGCCAGTTGACAAAGTGACACAATGCGGCGCATGATTGGATAAACACTTGAAAGCAGCGCATCAAATCAACTGCCAACGTCCATCTCAGCGAGTAACGAGTCCACACACATACACACACACGCACACACACACACGCACACACACAAGTTCTTTGTGTTTGATGTGAACAACAATTAACCAGCTGTTACAGGCGCTACAGGAATCCACACCAATGAAGCCTGGCATTCCCTTCTTCATAACTTGTGCACATACGGCAAACACCCACACACACAAACACACACACACACACACACACACATACACACACACACACAAACACACAGTATGATGGCTAATTTGATACCCAAGGAGTGATTAACACCTAAATATACTAATTTATGTCAACACTTTATCTTATTAACTTATTAAGACACTTTATATAATTCAATTAATCATAATATTTTCATTTTTAGTCAGATTAAAAATCGTGTCATATATGATTGCATCCCCAATCGTTTCACTTGTTATTTGTGAGAAAAAAATTATCATTTGAATATTGTGTTGATTGCCTTTACAACAACAACAACAACAACAACAACACCACAACAACAACACAACAACAAAAACAGCATCAAAAACTCAAAACATAACAAAAACACCACACACACACACAAAAAAAACAACACAAAACAGCAAGAATAACAACAAGAAAACAATAATAACCCACACAAAAACAGTAACAAAACGACAACATCACAACAGCAGCAAAAACAACAAATACAACAACACGAAAACAACAGCAACGCCACCCTCCCCCAGAAATACTGTGATTGATTCATCGTTGTCGATGCAACGACGCGAACACAATCGATATGGACTCACAATGAAGCGTTATCCGCGTCAAATTGAGCGCAAGTTATTCTTATAGCTGTGGTGTCTTGTCAGTGGTGTCCTGTCAGTGATGTCGTGTCAGTGGTGTCGTGTCAGTGGTGTCGTATCATTGGTGTCGTGTCAGTGGTGTCGTGTCAGTGGTGTCGTGTCAGTGATGTCGTGTCAGTGATGTCTTGTCATTGATGTCGTGTCAGTGATGTCGTGTCAGTGATGTCGTGTCAGTGGTGTCTTGTCAGTGATGTCATGTCAGTGGTGTCCTGTCAGTGGTGTCCTGTCAGTGGTGTCCTGTCATTGGTGTCGTGTCAGTGGTGTCGTGTCAGTGGTGTCGTGTCAGTGGTGTCCTGTCAGTGGTGTCGTGTCAGTGGTTTCGTGTCAGTGGTGTCTTGTCAGTGGTGTCCTGTCAGTGGTGTCCTGTCAGTGGTGTCCTGTTAGTGGTGTCCTGTCATTGATGTCGTGTCAGTGGTGTCGTGTCAGTGGTATCGTGTCAGTGGTGTCGTGTCAGTGGTGTCGTGTCAGTGGTGTCGTGTCAGTGGTTTCGTGTCAGTGGTGTCTTGTCAATGGTGTCCTGTCAGTGGTGTCCTGCCAGTGGTGTCCTGTCATTGGTGTCGTGTCAGTGGTGTCATGTCAGTGATGTCGTGTCAGTGGTGTCGTGTCAGTGGTGTCATGTCAGTGGTGTCGTGTCATTGGTGTCGTGGCAGTGGTGTCGTGTCAGTGATGTCGTGTCAGCGGTGTCGTGTCAGTGGTGTGGTGTCAGTGGTGTCGTGGCAGTGGTGTCGTGTCAGTGGTGTCGTGTCAGTGGTGTCGTGTCAGTGATGTCGCGTCAGTGATGTCGTGTCAGTGATGTCGTGTCAGTGATGTCGTGTCAGTGTTGTCGTGTCAGTGGTGTCATGTCATTGGTGTCTTGTCAGTGATGTCCTGTCAGTAGTGTCCTGTCATTGGTGTCGTGTCAGTGGTGTCATGTCAGTGATGTCGTGTCATTGGTGTCATGTCAGTGATGTCGTGTCAGTGGTGTCGTGTCAGTGGTGTGGTGTCAGTGATATCGTGTCAGTGGTGTCGTGTCAGTGATGTCGTGTCAGTGGTATCGTGTCAGTGGTGTCATGTCAGTGATGTCGTGTCAGTGATATCGTGTCAGTGGTGTTGTGTCAGTGATGTCGTGTCAGTGGTGTCGTGTCAGTGGTGTCGTGTCAATGGTGTCGTGTCAGTGATGCCGTGTCAGTGGTGTCATGTCAGTGATGTCGTGTCAGTGGTGGCGTTTAATATTATTTATCTAGCAGGAACACGGCACAGCGGGAGATATCTTTTTGGGAACTACATCATTGTTCACTGTGTGTGTGTGTGTGTGTGTGTGTGTGTGTGTGTGTGTGTGTGTGTGTGTGTGTGTGTGTGTGTGTGTGTGTGTGTGTGTGTGTGTGTGTGTGTGTGTGTGTGTGTGTGTGTGTGTGTGTGTGTGTGTGTGTGTGTGTGTGTGTGTTCTTGTGTGTGTGTGTGTGTGTGTGTGTGTGTGTGTATGTGTGAGTGTGTGTGTGTCACACTGACATACATACATACACACACACAAATATGCACACATGGGAATATGCACAATACACAATACGCGATGGGCGCTAATTGAATTAGCTTAGTCAACTTGAATTGACCACTGGTAAGTTGCCACCAGAATAGGCGCAAAATTTATCATTTCATGCTCTTCAGCGTAAAATTTCCCCGCTACAGACACACACCAATGGCGGCGATAGGATTTTCCCGCAGGGGGGCTAAAGAAAAAGATTAGCGGGGGATTGGCGAAACATGAGGAACTACATTCGAAATGTTCATGGCGATTATTTTTTTGGTAGGAGGGGGGCTTCATCTCCTCCAAGCCCATCCCCCTGGTGCCGCCACTGACACACGCACACATATGACAAATCTACTCGAATTCAATACACTGCTGAGAACGCTGTTTCAATAATTCGCGCCCGACTGAATGCTTTATGAAGCGGACATTTGAGGTGCGTGTGAAGAGCGTTTGAGCTAGCGCCGCCTCAAATAACCAATGCCCCAGCAGGCAGTCAGCCGGTGGTGTTGGCGCTTGCAAAGAACGAATCAATTGATGCCGCGTGGGACTGCATACACTACACCCCGTCGACTCCGATTGTTGTGTGTGTGTGTGTGTGTGTGTGTGTGTGTGTGTGTGTGTGTGCCACTAAATTCAACACAATCACACACACAGACACGTAAGCTCATAACTGAACAACTGTCTTATCAAAGCTCTCGTCGAAAATATTTTCAATTTGTATTTTCAATATGAAAACATACGAATATATCAATACATGTCCATATTAAAGCTCATAAATTTGAACAATTTTAAATAGCACCGCATAATATTATTATTATTATTATTATTTATTTGCAGATAGTATTTACGCGTCTCGCTTAACGAATGAGAAGAGACAATCATATGACACTGTTTTTTGTGAATTTCTTGTAATATCTGGCATCATCGTCGCCTTTATGTAGCGCTAATATCTACTGAAATTACATATAATCATATTTATATAAACAACAATGAAAATATTCGGATATTTTAGGAAGCCAAGGAGATATCCTGTATCCTGTGCATCAGCTGTTTCCCTGCATCCCTCAGCAAGTTGTAGTGGCGTATTTGCTCAATAGATGTGATTTTTAGGTTGCACTCGTGTTACTCTGGCTTTTGGTGGTAAATTTTTGAGTTTTATTATTCTTTAGTGTGTTATACTCTTGAAACAACTTATGAAACAAATAAATATACAAATAAAAGTAATATTTTTACTTTATAATAAATAAAAATATCTTTATTTGTGCATTTAAACACACTTGTAAATTCAATTGAAATTTCAATTTCTCCTCTGGGAGGATGTGTGGCTTACTTTTAAGCCCATAACGAAACTACATTTCACGCGAACCACACGCCTACACCTACTGTACATTCTGAATGCGGTGCTGTTTTACAAGTCCATTTGCATATGTGCATTACCAGCGTGAATATATTCCATTTAGTCTGGCTAAGCCTTGGTCGTGTGTGCGCCGCATGTGTGTCGCTTGCTGTTTGACTTCGGTCTGAATAAACACACTTAGACTGCGTGGTGGGATTTTTGTAATCCGCGCGCGCGCTCAGACAAAGTTGATTGCATCTCCAGCACCCTTGGTCCATTATACATTGGCGCTCGGTTGTACGTCTTATCACCGCTTTATCCACACTTCTTTGTCACCAATTCTGTGTGTTCTAGTTGGCACTTGAAAGCCGGAACAAAATGTTTTATGAAACATGTTTATTTTGAAATCAAAAGCGTTTACGAGTATGATTGCTATCATTACCTTTACTTCTCTTATTTGACATTTAATTTCGATTAATTTTTCCTAATATAGTCACATTGAAACATGCCAAAATATGTTACAAGCTTCGATTCACTCATGTGTATGTATGTGTGTGTGAACGTGTGTGTGTGTATGTGTGAGTGTAGAAGTGTTGTGTTTGTGTACCACAAGGTAGGAGGAGATTATATGATTAAGACTGATTTCACAGGCATTTCCGTCAGCTTCCATCACCTCTCAACTCATCCTATACCTCTTCTATGCCTCTCACTCACTGCTTCACATGGCTTATGACAATTGCTCGCTGATGCATATTCACTCACGTTCCCACAAAACACACAAACACACACAAACATACATTCACACCGAGACATTTTGTCGTAGCAAATCGCATAAAATCAAGCCAAATAGGTCTCACAAAACACCATTTTCTAGTTTGGACTGAGCGCAAAAATGCTGCACTATGGCATTTATGAAGATTTTGAAATTAATCGGCAGGTAACAGCCAACTGCCATAGACAAACCGGTCGCTGCGTACGTCGGCCATTTTGTATGATTCGAGACGACATGGAAAACATTCCGTCTATAATGTCTTCTTGACAACGGGCTACCGTTCATTCAGGTGTGTGTGTGTGTGTGTGTATGTATGTGTGTAGGTGGATGTTTACCTCAGATCTACATGAGATGTCGCGCCGTTGTCGACATTATTTGCACATGGGAAGTGCGAGATGTGATAATGCACCTGCCGCGTGTCCATTAGACGACTTCTCCTCAACACTGAGCTCGCTGTACATTTTGTGTAATCACAATACACACACACACACACATACACATGTGTCAATCATTGTGTCAATCTGTCGTGTGACACACCAACACACACGCATACATACGTACACACACGCATATCTTGACAAAGCTACAGGTGGCTGTACAGTGGTCCTGACTGGAAGGAGTTAGTTTGGTAATGTCAGCAGTGAAAGCACAGATAACTTGCTTGTTCGGGAAGGATTGTTTAGACTTGATCCGCCACTGCGAGCTGTCAGCTTACACCGTATTTCCGGCAAGGGCAATTAAGTGTTCCCCGGTGTGCGGACAGACGGACGGACGGCCTGGGGGGAGTTGGATTTGTTTTGACCCGGGCACGTGTACCGGCGAGATGGGACTTCGATGAGGCTTTTGAGGGGGTCGGTCTCAGACGTATGACACAGAGGGAGGGATTCGCCACCGAAGCAGAGGCGGCGACAAGGAATAGGGGGTTTGGGGCTGAAGCCCTCTTAAAAATGAGTCAAGCTCCCTCTTCCCCTGAGTCCCCCGAAAAAACCGGACCTTGAAACGTAAGAGTGTATTTCTTCTTGTTTTGTCAAGCCCCAGCAGCTATTTCCTTAGCCCCCTCAGGCAGAACCCTGCCGCCGCCACTGCTTGGAGGTGATAATATCTCCACTGTCAGGAACTACGGATAAATGATGAAGCGGTGACAAAATCAGTGTAGCGAATTTACAAAGTCGATTTCACTGCAGAAATATCCGATGTTGAAGCTCATAGACATCACTGCATATTTGCTTGACTAATTACTCGTGTATTTTTTAGTTTCTCGAGGAGACAAATGTGTGCAGGCACCAGCCCAGGCGGATTATTGCGCCATGAGTAAAAATATATAAAAAACATAGACAAACGGCGTTCAAATATACAGATATACGCAAATATACGCATTAATTGAAATTTCATAAGTATTACTCGTAGATAAGTGTCGTTCAAATATAGAAATTTATTGAGCAAAAATAGAATGAAATGCTTTAAATATACGGTATATTATTTAAGATTTTTATCAATATTTAACCTGAAATAAATGTTTACTTGTTAGTTCAAATCTGTATATCTTACAATTGAAATGGAATTTATAGTTGTGTGTGTATGTGTGTGTGTGTACGAGTGTATGAACGAATATCGCGTGCATGGCTAGTAACTGACCGTACAGTGTGATTAATGCACCCATCTACACTTACAAACACACATACACACACACACACACACACACACACACACACACACACACACACACACACAGATATACACACATACAGACACACGAGCGTTTAATACAAACACGCACACACACACATATGTCTTCATGGGAATTCAACACCTGTGTACATATTTACACACACACACACACACACAGACATGCATGTATATACACGCACGCACTGACATAACTCGCTTACCACACAAACATGCCGTGCATTAGCATATATGACATTCGCAGATACAATTTCACTTAGCACTGTCGCGGTATTGCTAGGTATCCGTGTGTTTGATTTGCATACGCGCACTAAAACTGCGCTATTCAACAAATAATTGCACATTTTCTTTGGCGCAGTGGCGGCGCAAATAAGGGGAGCTGGATACATCCCCCCTCAATATGCCTACCTCAAGAATGTCCATGAAAATTGAGCGCGTGAGGCTGAATAGGCTGAATTGTAAAAAATTTGCGCAATGACTGATGTCACTTGATTTCGAAATATTTATTGTTCTTGAGCAATATTTTGTTCCGTAAAAGTACGATATTACAATCAAGTACAATTATCTCGTATATACTACAATATTACTCCGTAAGAAAAGTATTTTGCTACAATAATGAATACTCCAAGACTGGGGCCCTTTGGCGCTGCTTAGTGCCTTCCTGAAGCGTTTTCAAAAATGTTTGAAAAGGAATAATTTAATCATGAGGACTCATTATGTATCTGTAGCCAACTTAGTCATTTTGATAATAGGCTAATTTAGATACATACAACATGTGTTGTCTTCATTATAAGGCTTATTAAGGCTATTTATTTTTTGGCCCAATATGGCTTTTTCAACATTTTGGGTTGCCGAACCCCGCCCTAAGAAAATCTACGAATACTTTCGAGCAACCGGAGTGGGCTTGCCTGCCTGTCTCGTTGGCAGTCAATGGAAGCAACTCGATCTGTGCCTAGCTGTGCCATCATCTTCAGTGTTCTGCTGATCTTCGAGCGTTCAAGGCTGGACCGGCAAGCCAGCGAGTCCTTGTAATGGATACACCAGCCTGTAATATACACCAGAACATCAGTGCGCTTCACACAGCACAGCGCATGAAAACTGCCACACACACACACACACACATACACACATACACATTTATATACATACAAAGGTGGTGAGAATATGTAGAAATCTGATCCTGCAGGTGCCCTATCGTCGCTTCGCTGGTTAATGATCCTTTCAAATGTGTATGTGTGTGTGTGTGTGTGCAAGTGTGTTTAGCGGTGTAGTATAGGAAGTAATGGATGATACTTATCTGAGCGTCGTCATCACTGACAAGACACCACTGACAAGACACCATCACTGACACGACATCACTGACAAGACACCACTGACACGACACCAATGACAGGACACCACTGACACGACACCACTGACACGACACCACTGACACGACATCACTGACACAACACCACTGACACAACACCACTGATACGACACCACTGACACGACACCACTGACACGACACCACTGACACGACACCACTGACACGACACCACTGACACAACACCACTGATACGACACCACTGACACGACATCACTGACACACCACCACTGACACGACATGACTGACACGACATCACTGACACGACACCACTGAAAAGGCACCATTGACACGACATCACTGACACGACACCGCTGACACGACACCGCTGACACGACACCACTGACACGACATCACTGACACGACATCACTGACACGACACCACTGACATGACACCACTGACACGACATCACTGACACGACATCACTGACACGACACCACTGACACGACACCACTGACACGACACTGCTGACACGACACCAATGACATGACATCACTGACACGACACCACTGACACCACATCACTGACACGACACCACCGACACGACATGACTGACACCACATCACTGACACCACATCACTGACACGACACCACTGACACGACACTACTGACAAGACATCACTGACAAGACACCACTGACAAGACACCACTGACACGACACCAATGACAGGACACCACTGACACGACACCACTGACACGACACCACTGACACGACATCACTGACACAACACCACTGACACAACACCACTGATACGACACCACTGACACGACACCACTGACACGACACCACTGACACGACACCACTGACACGACACCACTGACACAACACCACTGATACGACACCACTGACACGACACCACTGACACGACACCACTGACACGACATCACTGACACGACATCACTGACACACCACCACTGACACGACATGACTGACACGACATCACTGACACGACACCACTGAAAAGGCACCACTGACACGACATCACTGACACGACACCGCTGACACGACACCGCTGACACGACACCACTGACACGACATCACTGACACGACATCACTGACACGAAACCACTGACATGACACCACTGACACGACATCACTGACACGACATCACTGACACGACACCACTGACACGACACCACTGACACGACACTGCTGACACGACACCAATGACATGACATCACTGACACGACATCACTGACACGACACCACTGACACAACATCACTGACACGACACCACTGACATGACACCACTGACATGACATCACTGACACGACATCACTGACACGACACCACTGACACGACACCACTGACACGACATCACTGACACGACACCACTGACACAACATCACTGACACGACACCACTGACACGACACCACTGACAAGACACCACTGACACGACACCACTGACACGACACCACTGAAAAGGCACCACTGACACGACATCACTGACACGACACCGCTGACACGACACCGCTGACACGACACCACTGACACGACATCACTGACACGACATCACTGACACGACACCACTGACATGACACCACTGACACGACATCACTGACACGACATCACTGACACGACACCACTGACACGACACCGCTGACACGACACCGCTGACACGACACCACTGACACGACACCACTGACACGACACCACTGACACGACACCACTGACACGACACCACTGACACGACACCACTGACAAGACACCACTGACACGACACCACTGACACGACATCACTGACACAACATCACTGACACGACACCACTGACACAACATCACTGACACGACACCACTGACACGACACCACTGACATGACATCACTGACACGACATCACTGACACGACACCACTAACACGACATCACTGACAATACATCACTGACACGACATCCCTGACACAACATCACTGACACGACACCGCTGACACGACATCACTGACACGACACCACTGACACGACACCACTGACAGGACACCACTGACAAAGCATCACTGACACGACACCACTGACAAGACACCACTGACACGACACCACTGACACGACACCACTGACACGACACCACTGACACGACACCACTGACACGACACCACTGACACGACACCACTGACACGACACCACTGACACGACACCACTGACTCGACACCACTGACACGACACCACTGACACGACACCACTGACACGACACCACTGACACGACACCACTGAAAAGGCACCACTGACACGACATCACTGACACGACACCACTGACACGACACCACTGACACGACACCACTGACACGACACCACTGACACGACACCACTGAAAAGGCACCACTGACACGACATCACTGACACGACACCACTGACACGACACCACTGACACGACACCACTGAAAAGGCACCACTGACACGACATCACTGACACGACACCACTGACACGACACCACTAACACGACATCACTGACACGACATCACTGACACGACACCACTGACAAGACATCACTGACACGACACCACTGACACGACACCACTGACACGACACCGCTGTCACGACACCACTGACACGACACCACTGACAGGACACCACTGACACGACACCACTGACACGACACCACTGATACGACATCACTGACACGACACCACTGACACGACATGACTGACACGACACCACTGACACCACATCACTGACACGACACCACTGACACGACATCACTGACACCACATCACTGACACCACATCACTGACACGACACCACTGACACGACACCACTGACACGACACCACTGACACGACACCAGATTTCTTTCTACCTTATTCTAGATGTAATGTGACACGGCTAAATCAGCTCAGTATCGTTCACATCATGAAAGCTGCAGTACATACACGCACGCACGCACACACACACACACACACACACTGGTGGATCAGTACGTATGTGTGTGTGTGTGTGTGTGTGTGTGTGTGTGTGTGTGTGTCGAAATTTTTTGTTGTTGAGTTCTGCGCGATATCTGGGCCTCATCAAATGCAACCGGGCAAACACACGACCCTCTCGCGCAAACACAACACAGCACACACACACACACACACACACACACACACCTACATCTTTATACGAGTAAATGCGTGTAAGCATACTACCAAGGGCCTCAACACACACACACACACACACACACACACACGTTTACGTGGGTATAGATACCTCGTGTAGAAGAATGAATGTTGTATTATTTCCCGTCTCACCAATACAGCATTCATCCTGTCTCGGCTCTCTTATAGTCCCCTCTCTCTATCTCTCCCTGTTATTCCCATCTCGTTCGCTTGATCTCTCTATTTCTCTCTCTCTCTCTCTCACTCCCATCGGCTAGTGTGTGACTACATCATCTTCGTGTGTGTGTGTGTGTGTGTGTGTGTGTGTGTGTGTGTGTGTGTGTGTGTGTGTATTGTGTGTAACACTACACTCAACGATAGTATACTAGTGGTAATGCTTTGTATTGTCGAGTAGTGTATGTGTGTGTGTGTGTATGTGTGTGTGTGTGTGTGTGTGTGCGTGTGTGTGTGTGTGCTCAAGTGTGTTTGTGGGCAAGTGAACGATTGCATGAGCCCACATGAAATATTTGTGTGTGTGTGTGTGTGTGTATGTGGGTCTTTGAAAATTATAGCTGCATTTCTATACATGATGGTTTAAATCTTTTCCACAATTCAGTTATAACACATCCGTAATATGACTGACAAATTAACAGCTTGCATATATTTTGGAATGTATATTTCCCACATACGTTGAATAGAAAAGTCACAAATAATATATAATGCTATTTATGTTTGTCTTAGGCACATAATTGATATATTTAGCATGGTGAAACATTAAAACACAATGTTTATTATGTGTTTCAAGCAGTGGCGGATCCAGAGGGGGACACGGGGGGAACTGCAGCCCCCCTCAAAATGTTTCCATCAACTCCTCATAACCAAGAGGCTTACTAAAAAGGCGAATAAAAATATATTTCTGTAAAATTTGTTGATATAAGCATTATCGCAAAGCATATTCGCGTATTATTGTAGTGTAAATGTGTGTATATATCTTTAAAAAAGCCAAAGTCATGACCTTTACACGCTACCAAGTCACTCATACATAACTCAGCCCCTCGAAAACTTCACTCTGGACCCGCCGCTGTTTTCAAGAGCGGTACACAGCGTTTTAGAAGTATTAAAAATCGTCTTTGGTTTGTGCAAATTTACTTACCGTTTTTTGGGAAAATTTTGTGATTGAATTAACATTTAGAATTAGCATTTTGCAAGATCTCGATCTCTATTTATTATTCTGCTTAACAAATGCCACCAAGACTATGCAAACATTCAAGGCGAAACAATATGTAACTGCAGTCATTTGGCAACCGCCAAATTTCTGCTCTACTCGTCGAGAGTGACCAGACCAACAACGAAAAATCACCAAATTACTTTGTGTAATTCTTCAAACAAAAACATTGTAGTAAATTTATGTCAAATTTATATTTTCGATATGACTATTAAGGATATTCTCGTAAAAGTAGAATGCAGATGTATTCGCTTGATGATAATATATTTCCTTGATCATATAATAACTCATTTTGTGTATTAAAAACGTATAGATAAATATATCTTCGGCATACTAAATTTTCTGATCCTGAAATAGCTCTGCCCTTATAGAAAATATGATTAGAGTTTTGGATTTGGAGTATATAGTTACCATTGAGAAACCTATTTTAACTGGCGAAAAATTGATAAACACACACACACACACACTGAAATGTATATTAATTCAGTATAGACACACACACACATACACATTGACACACATACACAATGACTGACGGTTGACAATACGCGTGTCTTTCTGATATCACATCTGATCATGGCACGCCCCCATTTTGAAAAATGACAACCGAAGACAGTGCAATCAGTGGCGGCGCCAGGACATCTCCGGTTGGGAGGCTAAGGATAAAGATGCGGGGGCTTGGCGAAACATGAGGAATTATACTCGAAATGTTCATGGTCAGGATATAATTTTAGGGGGAGGGCTCAAGGGGACTTTGAACATTTTTTGGAGGGGTTTTTCAGCTCCTCCGATCTCCTCCCCTCTTAGCGCCGCCACTGACAGCAAGCAATCAATATTTTCGTAACTGACAGCTTCGACAAAGAACAGTGAAAATCAAGCACACAAGCATACAAACACACACACACACATATACACACTCAAATGCTCACATATGTGCACGTGTTTTTATATATAATTATCATTATTCAACTCACATAAAGCCAAGACACAAACACACACATATACATACACAAACATGTATTTTTGTGTATGGAATATACGATACAATATGTAATTAATGCATACAGCACACCATATACTGGGGATTATATGCCGCTTGATATATGCACCGACTCATGAGGTTCAGTGTTGGTTTTTTTGAAGCTCAAATTCAATTTTTTTTGCATGTTGTGGTATGTTTGCACAAATATTAGACAAATATTGCTGTCAATATGGTCGCCCATGCATAACTCACTTATATCGTGTGGTAAAGTGTGGTAAAGTGTGGATAAAGTGTGGTAAAGTGTGTTAAAGTGTGTTAAAGTGTGTTAAAGTGTGGTAACGTGTGGTAAAGTGTGGTTAAGTGTGGTAAAGTGTGGTAAAGTGTGGTAAAGTGTGGTAAAGTGTAGTAAAGTGTGGTAACTTGTGGTAAAGTGTGGTAAAGTGTGGTAAAGTGTGGTAAAGTGTGGTAAAGTGTAGTAAAGTGTGGTAAATGTTATATGTCATACGGGCACATGTATCTTGTCCGCTTGTGAAAATTTCTTCGACTTGAATTCACAAGGTACCCGGCGCAAATTTATCAAGAAAAACACACGTGCTTTTCTATCTGGCTGTCTGTCCGTTCAAAACAGTGGCGGCGCCAGAATTATTCCTTCAGGGGGGCTGAGGAAAAAGATACGGGGGCGTAACGTAACATGAGGAACTACAACCGTATGGGGCTGGGCACAATTTTTTGGGGAGCTTTAACTTCTTCGAGCCCCCACCCTGGCGCCACCACTGGCGCCAGGGTGAGGGCTCGTATACGTCATAGAGTATACATCAAATCTACATTCAAATCATCCGTATACGTCACAGAGTGTGTGTGTGTGTGTGTGTGTGTGTGTGTGTGTGTGTGTGTGTGTGTTCTCGCTGTGTGCAAGTTGATAGTGGTTCGTCACTACCGCGTCGTTGGCTCGACGCAAGGTGAAATAGCACTGCCGGCAGATAAGCCGTCCTCGTGTTTCTGTTCCGTCTCGCCTGAGGCCTCTGCCACCGCCACCGCCGCCGCTGTCATTGGTGGCGCCACCAGTGGTGGCAGCGGCGGTGGTGGCGGCAGACTGAACGCACCCGCCGTGCCGGCCAGCAGGTGATGGCTGAGCAGACCGAACGAGACATGTGATGCCGGTGCATGCGACGGATGCTGCGGAGGTGGAGGCGGCATGATGGACCCGACCGGCAGTGTTCCGATGGGCAGGCCGAGGGTATGCGGCGGCGAGCAGCCGTGCAGCACGGCCGCGACGGCCGCCGAGTGCAGCGGATGCGTCAGCGCCAGCGACATGGCCGAGTAGGCGGCCAGACGCGACGGCATGTGTAGCGTCGAAAAGGTGACGTCGGCTCCACATGCGGAGGAAGTCGGCAGCCAGAACTTGGGTGACGGAGGCGACATTTGACGGACGCCGCCGCCGCCTGCCGTACTGTTCATCATGCAGTATGGTGGAGCGGGCTGTGACCGCAGCTCGGGCGATGATCCGACGGACGTTGACGGAGAGACGCGTCCGTCGTTGACCGCCAACCTATCGGCTTCTTCTTCGTCAATCTCCTCGTCGATCTCCTCGTCTTCATCGTCAATGTCGTCGATGTCGATGTCGGAAGAGTCGGCCGTTTCGTCGGGTCGCACCGGAGAGCTGGGCGACTCGGAGCGCAGACGAAGCAGCACTCCTGCGGCCGTACGGCTGACGGATCCGTCAGGTCGACTGACGCACGACGGACGCAGCAGACGGAGTGTGTCGCTGGCATCCTGCTTGCCGTCCGAGATTGAGTCAGCTGTTGGGTCCGTGTGGCACGGATTGTGTTGGTAGTCTTGATGACAAACCAGTCTGCAGAAAAACAGCAGCACAAAAACACAAGAGTTCATTAAAACAATTTCGCTATGTCTAAAAGACGCAAAAACGTGTTGCTCAAAGTATTTCATGTGATTGCCATGACAATTGAATCAATGGCAAATAAGTCGCTCTTTTTTGTATATATTGTGAATTATAATTTTCCAACATCCTCAACCGTTTGACTCATATTATAACACATATTATTCAAACAATGGGTAAACTAACTTTCAAACAATGGGTAAACTAAACTTTCAGCATATAATGATTGATTTATGCACTCCGTATCGATTTGGGATATGTGCATCTTGTTGAGATATCTTGCAAGCTGTTCTTGTAATCAACGTTAAAATTTATATGATACATTTATGGTCACCCTGTGGAAAATTAAATATCCGATATCGTATAATTAAACGTTATTATAATGGACGTAGATCCTGGGGGTTATTGGGGTATATATATATCCCCCCGCCAATCGGCTGGGGGGTATGAATATGCAATTATACCCCTCGAGAATCCTGCTGAGCTCAGTTCATTGGCAGTATATAATCATTAATATGACCATTGCAAAAACTATCAATGCACGACAAATGTGTGTATGCAATTATATGCAATATACTTTTCATTGAGGTATGTGTGTTGTAATTGAATAGGCATAAAATAGTTGAGGGTCTCATGCAATTGACCAACTGAGTCAACTTTGAACACTAATGCATGATGGCTGTCATCCCCCCGAGCCTCGACACACAAATCTACACCCTTGGTTATTATCACACAGACTTACGTATAGCAATACAGCCAGTTGTGAATCAACTCAATTGACAGATTAGTTACGCCAGATAAGGCTCTTACAAGACAATGTTCAAGTGCCGCAGATAAAACCTTGCCAGACCGGAGCGTCACAGAGAAGGCGATCCAAAGTCGATAAAATGTCAAGATTCGGCACGCTTCATCATACGTTGCTCAAGCGTGTGTGTGTGTGTGTGTGTGTGTGTGTGTGTGTGTGTGTGTGTGTGTGTGTGTGTGTGTGTGTGTGTGTGTGTGTGTGTGTGTGTGTGTGTGTATGTGTGTGTGTGTGTGTGTGTGTGTGTGTGTGTGTGTGTGCCTTCTGACAATCGGGCCTCACCAAAGCCGAACAAGCATTATCACACATCGATGTATCTGCATTACCTTCCACACCAGTGGCGGCGCCAGGTTTTTTCCGGAGGGGGGTTAAAGATAAATATGAGGGGGCTTGGTGAAGCATGAGAGACTACACTTGAAATGTTCATGGTTTGGGACCCAGGGGGCTTAGCATATTTTTGTGGAAGCTTCAGCCCCAGCAAGCCCACCCACTGGCACCGCCGCTGCTCCACACTGTACGAGACACCACAACTAATGAAGCGATCGGATTTGTGTTTGGAGCGCAAAACGCATCTACAAGACAAAAGTCTGCAGATTAAGATTGGAGATAAAAGCCAATATAATACAATAACTATCCCACTAGTATATCGTTTGATAACGGGTATTAAGATGTATCGGAGTATTTGGTGAGCACAAGAAAATATACGGCGAAACGATAATGCCACCTATGTCGATGGTTTTGTTTTCAGAATCTTAATGCCCAAATCTGCAAATTGACAATTTTTGTGTGCTTAACGGAATTGTTCACGCATCAGAGAGTCACATACGGTTTCGACCACGAATACACCACAGGATAGCTGAAAATCGGAGCAGATCTCTGTATGATTGCTGTGTGCAATGTGCGTCAGAAATCGATCAATTAAGGCTGAACAGATCAGTGCAGCAGAGCGTGTTAATACGCCGATACTCAAATGAACAAACAGCCTGTGCTCTTATAGATTAGTCAATGCACTTTGCAACCGCCTACCTTTTTATCTTGAATCTCAGCGTGTATCAATGTTGTACAGCTAAGCGAGTGCTGATCGAATCGTAAGAGTACAAGTGGCCAAACGGGATTTCTGCGATAAAAAACCGGACGACCACTTGGTCTAGCAACATTAGACGTTGCAGTCAACAATTGCCAACTGCTCAATTTGATTGCAATATCGCGTTACTCGATGGTGC
The DNA here is from genome assembly GCA_916048095.2 of Sacculina carcini. Classification (NCBI taxonomy): domain Eukaryota; kingdom Metazoa; phylum Arthropoda; class Thecostraca; family Sacculinidae; genus Sacculina; species Sacculina carcini. The sequence goes on from OU696573.1 coordinate 2,014,011, forward strand.
AAGCGCTTCGTAATTGACCGCTCTATGTCGCGCTATCTGTCTGTCTGTCTGTCTGTGTGTGCGTGTGTGATTCTCTCAATCAACGCTAATCCGCATCGCAAATACGTCTCGACGTCACTTTTGCACTCAAGCATACACACACACACACAGCACACACGCATAAATCTAACCGCCTACACCCGCTTCGATGTGCATATCGAATTTGGAGAAATTTGATGTTGGCAGCTTAGCACAAGATAATACGCTGCTTCCGTCGAAAAGTTGGATCAGATTGGCTTTGCGCATATAAGCGATGTCTTAGAAGCTTGTCTAGAGATATCTTCATTTGAGAGACCAAGTTTGTTGAGATATTCGTTGTCTTCTTCATTTCTTGTCTTGCTCTTCTTACGACACGCGACTATTAACCTCCCAGCTAGATCTAGCCAATAGACCGGCTGCTTCGAGGTGCCACTTCGAGAACAAAGTACTACAGAGACACAATTAGTGTCTACCAGCTGTAAGTTAACAATGAAGAAGAATACATCCGAAACTAACAAACTCGCTATTATTTACGACGACAGCAAGCTGATTTAATTCCTTTTCTCATCTATTCATCAACACAACTTTCATGCCTGGAAACGCCCTTGAAACGTTCTGGCTAGATAATACAAGACAATTGGCATAAATTTGCGCGCTGATCTTCCAGAGGAAAAGTGCAAAAAAGAGCCATTCCACTCGAGACCATCCGCTGGAAATGGATGACACGCAATGGCCGCTTCAAGAGTATATGATGTGATGGACGTCGCACGTAACCTGATTTGGACAACGACTAGATTGCTGTATCACAATATTGAAGTATCACCCGTAGGCCTCGTCCGCAAATTGACTAGATTGCTCCATGCTGCCACTGCCGCCGCTTGCCGTCTCTGAACAAGTTCATCTCAATAGCGTCATCCACCATCAACCCTACTCCCGAGGGAACGGCAACGAAGGCGCCGCGCGCTCTCAGGGTGTCGGCTATTAACTTCAAGCAGCCAGCCAGAACAAAGCCGATTAGCGCCAATTTGCGACAATGCCACAACTAGATTGCTCTAGGGGCTAGCCTCAGACGACACACACACACATACACACATACACGGAGAGAGAGATGCGCCAAGTAGGAAGACAATGGTGGATAATCGGGGACGACTTGTTCTAGAGTAGTGGTTGTTAGCGTTTTTCAATGTTCGCACCCCTTTCAAGTCCCCGGTCAGTTCTGGCGCCCCTCGATTCTTGATAAGAATACAACAATATAAATACATACGACGTAATAACAAAACTTTTTCATTCAATATTCATTCATACAACTCCTTTGAGAGCATTAAGCAAAACTAGGTTTTTCAGGAAAAATATAATGCATAGGTTTAAAATATAAGTTCTGTAAGAAATTACAGTAATCCTCACACCCCCTAGGAACTAGGCTTGCCTCCCTAGGAGCTAGGCTTGCCCCCATAGGGGTGCGAACATCCCCGGTTAAGAACCCTTGCCCTAAATTCATTACAGCTACATTAAAATGATAAAGTACAAACGGCGTATGAACGGATGAATGAATGTTGGATTTTTATTCAACATTCATCCATATAGGTTCAAGTTCCTTTAATATTTCCACAATAAATATATAGCATAGGTATTGTTAATTGCTCATATAAATCCTCGCACTGCTTAGGAATCACTAGGAACCCTTAACACCCCTTAAGAACCACTAGACACCTTTTGGAAGCACTCCTAGGGGGTGCAAGCACCACCGGTTAAGAACCCCGGTTCTAGAGGAAAAAACAGCTGAGGGTTTCTATTATCTCGACACTCACGCGTCAACCAGCAATAAAAAAGCGCCTCAGCAGCAAACACACACTTGTCGGCGATTTTCCGCTTTGATGTTTTGCAGAAGAGCTTCACGTGCAATAAGATCAATGAGTCACTCGACTCTTAAAGAACGTCGTGCTCTCTGTCTGACACGCTCAATATCCCGCCGAGTTCCGAGGCGAATACAAAAACGTACAAGTTCAAGCATCGGGAACAACACTCGTGCTTATGTTGGCCACGCTATGACACACCAAATCCTCAGCCTGCCTGCTAGCATTGGCAAAAACCAACAGGCTAACTTTCGCGGGAACTATCTGTGAATGCAACGCAACACGACACACACATACATCGTTCCATATGCAAATCACTTTTCTATACGTTGTACACAAACCACACTGCCGTTGGTTCGAATGTCATTACAGCCTGCTTTGTCAGATACGTCGCGTGGAGCAGGCGACGGTATCGTCTTCGCCAGAATATGAAAAGCGCTTTGCATGGGTGTGTATGTCCGTGTGTGACTGTGTGTATATGCCATGGGCTCAACGTCGAGCATATCTTGTAGGCTCAGCGACGATTCGCTAGCCGAAAAGGCCACATCTTCGCTTATGCCACAGTGGCGGCGCCAGGATTCATCCGGTGCAGGGTTAAATAAAAATGTGGGGGGTTTGGTGAAACATGAAGAACTACATTTGAAATGTCGGGTTTTCCGGAGGCCTCAGGGGAAACTTATCACATTTTTTGGGAAGTTTCAGTCCCTACAAGTCCACCCCCCCTTAGTGCCGCCACTGATCTGCCACCATCATGAGTGTGTGTGTGTCTGAATAAACGTTATCAAGCGCTCTCATCGCGAAAATTCGACGCACAGAACAGATAGCAATGGCATGTGCACACAAAAACTGAGCCCCGGCAAATTGGAGATTGCATTGGCAGATAGCGCTTGTGTGTGTGTGTGCGTGTTAAGTTCAGCTGAGTATTTTGTCGTATAATATAACACAAAAAAGCAACAATAAAATACAATAATGACAACAAAAGTGCATTGAGTCTTTGACTCGTATTGGACTTGGTAGGACGTGTTCCGTTTGCACGGATGACAACACTAGGGTTGTATGTTCAGCACGACATAAAAACACACAAAAACACGATGAAAAACACACAAACAAAAACATGATATAAACTGATATATGTGATAAATACAACATAATACAGCAATGCACCCCACAATACGGGGAGGGGCCCCGTTGCCTCACGCTTGATATTAAAATTTATACCATAAAATAGCGCATGAAAGTACCGTAAGTCCCCCAGAGACCGAGGGGCTGTTTATACCTAAATTTTCCCAAAGTCGGACTTCTGTTATAATGGTGCTTTATCTATAATGGTTCGGCTCTGTGATCTATACTTGTTGGTGCATGCATGCATGTGTGTGTGTGTGTCATTCTTGATTTGTCCTTTTATCTGTCGTTTTCCTTCTTTCTCTCTCTCGCAGTTTAACTTGTTTGATTTTTGCGATAATGATAATAATAATACTAATAATAATGTCAGATGTAATAATGTTGAGACAGACGTCATCGGTCTTCCAAAAATGGCAAAACTTTAGCAGGGAAGACAACTGTGGTCTTTGAATAATTATCCTGATCATATCATTAACATTAACACACCTTCCATTCATTGGACACACCTTTGCAAAATCGCTTGAGACTAAGGCAGACTTGAGACAATTTGCTTGTGAAAAGTTTTTCCATTTATCTAATCTAGTCCAAGGACTTGTTGTGACAAATATGACGAATACTTGACAATAACTCCGTGGCGATGTCGACCGATTACAATTGTCAACCACTTGGTATGAACGACACGAAACAATCTCGTAAATAGATTGTGATGTCGCTTATACCAGCCGGAGCCGATCTAATTTACATTTATACAATCATCACCATCAGCATTGCCAGCCGTGGGGAGACTAGAGGCGTGGGGGGGGGAGATGACAAGGGGGCGCAAACGGATTGAGAAGGCTGGCGGAGGGGGAGGGGCAAACCCGGGCGCAACGATCATCCTGTACTCAGCAGGGGACACACAGACACACACACACACACACACACACAGACAGACAGACACTGAAGGTGGCTGAATAGTTCCGGCGATTATGTCACTGCCAGTACGTAAGCATGTGTGTGTGTGTGTCTGCATGTATGTATGTATGTATGTGTGTGTGTGTGTGTGTGTGTGTGTGTGTGTGTGTGTGTGTGTGTATGCGAGAATCACGCCTGATTGAGTTGAGCGGACAAACAAATGAGCTGCCTAGTGAGCACACTCAATCAACGAGTAGATGTATGTGTGTGTGTGTGTGTGTGTGTGTGTGTGTGTGTGTGTGTGATGTCGACAGGAAAAAACCAGTACGTAGGGAAAGACACGTTGAAGCATATCAGCGGCCAAATGTCTCCAATTGAATAAATCGTTGCATTTCTTTTGCTGCTTTCGTCTTCCTGATGATAAATCATTTACTTTTCCAACTATCATTCTCTCTCAACAGCTTTTTTTTGAGCGCTTCCGGTACCTGGGGTTACCGCAGGGTGGCGATAGTGCCTGCACTCTTTGCCTGTAATTAATAATAATGATAATAATAATATTGCCACAGGTGCGTCAAACTAGTAGAAACTGCGTCACTATTTGTCAAAACGACGTCTCTTGTTTGAAAACAAATTTTGGCATTGTCAAACACTAAAACGCGCACGTGTGTGTGTGTGTGTCAGTTGGTACATCGTATTTGTCTATGGCAGTGGTTCCCAACCTTTTTATGATCGAGTACCACTTGGAGATACCATTCAGTCACCGTGTACCACCTGGTTCCACGGAAAATCAGTTCGATCAGATATCACTTTATATACGTAATTGTACAAGTAGAACACACAACTCAACTGATAAAACAACTCAATGCGAGGACGCATCTGCATCTTCTGAAATGCATCTGCTTCTTCTCTACCAACTGGTCAATGAGGGACATTACTCCAACATTAGCCAACAATCATAACCACGAAAGTGTCCGCGTACCACAGATTGGTTGGGAACCACTGGTACAGGAACTTCTCGATGCTTCCCCAGCGAATGGACAGACATAACGAGAAAACGACCCACAGATCAGCCGTCAACCACACTATACACCACCCGATCTAATCGCTTTACACGAGTTCCTGTCGACACTACATGCATATATCCGTGCAAAAATAACACACACACACACACACACACACACACACACACACACACACACACACACATGACACCCACCACCTTCTCAACCGCACACACACACACACACACACTCACACAGACACATTGAACAAAACGCGTAGACAGGCCTGAGCGGATATGAGACAGGACGGATAAACGGATAGAATGGGCGGATAGGCATGCTGGCAATCTGTACATACACATACTCACACAGGCATACATACACATACACTCGCACGAGCATCTGAACCATTGAGATTGGTGTTGGGGATTAGTAGCATTTAGTGGTGAGTGGATGCCTGTAAGTGTGTGTGTGTGTGTGTGTGTGTGTGTGTGTGTGTGTGCGTGTGTGTGTGTAGAGTATACTATAGGCATGCTGGGCGTGTGAGCGTGTAACGGCAAACACACACACTCACACACACACACACACACACACACACATACACACACACTCATACACACACGTGGAGGGTGTCATGAGCGCAGCTGTTCTTTGTAATAACTCGCTCTTTCACTGGTTCTTGTTTAGACCCCTCTTTCTCATGTGTATGTGTGTGTGTGTGTGTGTGTGTGTGTGTGTGTGTGTGTGTGTTAGGACGGTTGAATGGCTGGGTGAGGATAGTTGATGCCTAGTGTATTCTGCAGCTCGGGCTGGAGCTCATTACAATTGGTCGGTCGACAAATGCGCCGCATCGGTGACAATCGTCGACGCACAGGCCGCCACACGTACTGTGGCGCACAGGCTTCATTACATCGACAGCAACAGATCAAGGGGAAAAGGCGGATGTGGGGGGAGGGGTAGCAGCAAAAAGGGGGAGCGACCAAAAAAGAAGGCGTGATCATAAGAGACCTCAAGCAGCAAGTAATAGAGAGAATCTTGCCCAAATTCAAGTGGGACAAACTACAGCAAGGTGTGATACTCCTACGGGGGTGTTTGCCTGCTTCCGCCATTGGCGCACGGCAGGGGCGGTCGTTGAATGTGTGGCAACTGGAGCGTGTTCAGGCCACCCGCCTGCTTATTCAAGTGTTTGCAAACTACTCGAGTGTCGATGGCGAATGAAGTGGATAGGCGATACGCTATTGAACGTACAAGAAAACACTCCACGCTAGTTCATAAGTGTTGTGTGTATTCATGTGCACCAGCCTGGTTTTCAATTGCTGCCGCTTAGTCTGCTATGTAAATTGAGATAGTTTATGCAGAGAACACATTCAATCAAAGTAATATAAAACATACTGCGGTAAATTGTATGATTGCTACGTTGGTAATTGGGAATAGGAAATATATGTTTATGGAGAAAGATACAGTATCATTTTGACAGGAACACATCCAAGCTGCTCAGAAAGAACGAAATTGTTTCTCAGTAAGTTCGGAAAGAATTAGACTTGGAAAGCATTTTCCCTCAACATTTAACAAAAGGATTATCTCCCCACAAACAAACTACCATTTACTGCTAACTTTGCCTCTTTTTTTAATTAATTCAAGACATTAATTAATTTAATCTTTGATTGAATCGAAAAACAGATTTGCTCAACATCTGAGCCAAAAATTTTCGCTCAGAAAAACTCTCCGAATTATATATGACTCACTGATTGGAGTTTTGTGTCGTAGTTGTACTCTAAAAAAGTAGTAAGCCACTTTTTATCAGCTACGAAAAAAGAGCAGGCAAAAACGACCGTGTGGTATGTTAATGTAGCACAAACTCTTGTACAATCACACACACACACATTCACACACACACAAACACATTCACACACACACACACACACACACAAGTGTGTCGTGCGTATAATTGTTGAAGCCATTCTGTATGTGTCGCATGTGGAGGTGTTTTTATCTATCTAGTTTTTATCCTGTCTGCTGGTATAGAAAATGTCGCACAAAGCACAGAGAACAATACATAGCTTCAAGCGAATAGGGCTGTGTTGAAGTCTGTTATAGTTTAACTCACTCACAAAAACAAATCAGAACAAATAAGATTATTGCTCTAATTAGCATACAAAGCAGATGGTCAAATTAATTATTCTGAGTTATACCTTGGGGCATATGATATCAACCTGATAAGTTTTAAATAGTTTTTTTTGTTAAAATAATATGCCAATGACACATACTATTTATTTATCAATAATATAATTTCAACTGTTTGTTAACATGATTTATTACAATGTTAGGCATCCGTTAAAAGTGGTATAAAGTACGAGTGTTTGTAAATTAAACATGACCAAAAATCGAAAATCGGGTAACTATGTAAATATTGTTTTAGCTTATTTGAAAACGTCTCTATTTTTGTCTCTATCTTAATATCTCAATCAATGTCTGTCCTTATTGCTAGAATTGTGTACGTCGATAGAAAAATACAGCGGAATGGAGGCCTATCACCATTTGTATGAGAAGCTGTGCCTAGGAATAATTCACACTTTTCCGTCATTCGCAGCCACATATTGTATTGCTGTTCTTGTGGGATTTCGCCTCAGCACAACTACACTACACTACATCTACCCTTCGTGCACACACACAGACACACATACACTCTGTGTATGTGTGTGTTTGCCGAAGGGTTGTAATTAAATGAGGCGGGGTAAAACCTGTCAGCTTCGTACAATGAAAATATCACAGGTCGACACGCACGGATATACGTACACATCAGCAGTCTTCTTGATACACGTGTGTGTGTGTGTGTGTGTTACTGTTGTTGCTATGTTCGATATTGTAACATGCTCCACAACACATACAAACACACACACCACAACTGCTTTTCCCCCAGTTAGCCCGTCGCAGTGGGGATGGGCGGGGGTGCTGGCGGCCATATTGTTCCACCGCCATCACGCTATACGGGTGACGTAGCACTTATGACACACAGACATACACACGCATGGCTTTGATCGTTGGTGTTACATTTGCTTGCGGAAAGTGTATGAGGATATGTATTCATGTGTCAACAACACGTATTTGTGTGTGTGTGTGTTTGTCTTTCTGTTGATATTGGTATTCGATGTAAATAATACTAAGCCATTCACAGATGTACTTATACAAATCTGCCACTGCGCGAAATCTAAATACAAATGTGAAATTAAAAATGTGCGTATAATGCCGATGTATTTTATTGTGTTATCAAATTAATTTATTTAAATGAAAATTTTGGATGTTTTACTCACATGATGATTTGGTTAGCTGAATTTAATTCTAGTCAAAATCATACAGCTGGTTTGTATGAATTATTCAACAATTTTTTATATGTTTGTGTATTTGAATTACTCAACATTTTTTTTATAACAGCTCTGCTCAAGATGCAATTAAAAGGCATTTTAATTTTGTTAAATTATTTCAAAATACAGGAATATATTCGATAACTGAATATCTATGTATTACAAAATTTTGTACAGTCAATTGCTGTTTAATATTGTAAAACTTTTTTTTGGACAAAATATTGACCATATTTTTGTTTGAAATGTATTTTTCGTATTTGTTTGAAGTGTTAGCGTATCGCTGAATAGGTACCGTTAACATATTTGCATAATGCTCTCTTTTCAATCCAAATTGCAATGTTTTAAGATGGAAATGGTTTTATACACAGATATTTCGAGCAATGCTTAGTAACCTGGTGGTAATTCCCAACTGGTGGGGAATTGAGCGGTTGCCAAGTGGGAAATTGAAGGTTGAATAAAAGCACAAATACACACAGCTATATGAACTTATGAGCTATATGAGCTATATGAAAAACAACAGCAAATATTGAATGGTAATAAGAGTTTGAGTAACTATTGCTCACAAACGAATTAGGACTAGATATCATATTCGGATAACACACACACATACACACACACACACACACACACACACACACACAAGATAACACATTCGCACACTACGGTACACAATACGACATGAATATATATATGTGTGTGTGTGTGTGTGTTTGTGTGTAATATAGAGCGATCCTGAAATCACACCCCATGGACAGACCAAAAAAGTGAATTTGATCCACTAAGAAATCTGGGTTCATGCTATTTACAGCCCAAAGAAAAACACACTATTTGTACACTAAGTTTAAGGTTTATTACTTGTAATCAGTAGGTTTCGTGGAATTTTTTCCGGAAACAATTGAATTCATTTGTAGGTAATTGATATGGCCAAATATAGATATGATATGACAATTAGTTTATAGTGATTACATTCATGTAATTTATAGCCAGTGCCGGATTTAGACATGTGGAGGCCTCTGGACAATTTATGTGTGGAGGCCCACCCTGCTTGAGGCGGGTGGCGAGCGAAACAAGCCTCACCAGGGGCGCTGTAAGCTGCACCGGAAATCATCATTGTCTGTCATCAGCCCGTTGCGAGGACATGCAATGATGCCCCCCCTCCGAAGGCAAGACTTAATGCCCCCATTATAAATAAAGTACCAAATAATGACTTTATTTATAAGACATAATCACAATACAAGCTCAGGTGAAAACATTTGAGCAAAAAGGTAAGGGCTATACATAATAAATATGATACATTTTTATACCAAACGTGAAGCAACGGGGCCCCTCAACATTCGGGGCCCCCCGGCTGGAGGGTACGGGGGGCGGTTGCTACGCTCTGCCTGTCCTACCAGTAATGAAATTTGGTCATCTTAATCACGTTTGCAAAATGACCTCTCCTGATTATGTACACTCGGATATAAAAATATTTCGAAAAGCAATGTCAAACAAATAGCATATGTTTTATTACCATAAATCTAAATATGTTAGTTTCACTCATCAGGACTCTTCACACCTGACTGTACAAACAGATCATTTTTCCAAGGTGATTAGGAAGCATGGCCCATACTTAGTGCCGCCAATCTTAAAATCAAAACCAAAGTTTCTTCGTAGACTCGAAACAACTATAGCGGTATCTGTATTTACAGACCAGACAGTTTACGAGACTTGGCCCTTGCAAATTTGGTGACTAATATGTCAAAGTCACTGTTTGGTTTTACTGCAGTTTTCCGTGAAAAAGAAATATTAGTCATAAATAGCATACTTTTGTTTTATTTCTGACTCAAAAAACTTATATTCCTTATATATTTACTGAAATTATTCAAGCCTGGGTCCATATTTTGAGGCTCCCTAAAAATTGGAGGCCCCTGGGCAGGTGCCCTCTTTGCCCCCCTTAAATCCGGCCCTGTTTATAGCACTCAAGCTCTTCAAATTCCGCCCTTTTCATTATTAATAATATGAACAAAAATAATAACGTTAATTACACCAGCTTGGATAAGCCAAATTTGATATTCGTGATTTTTATTAATTGAACCTCTTGTAATGCTGATATCCGTATCGATTAATGATTTTCAAAATGGGGAAATTCCGTGATTGACTTTATTGTAGATTTTTTCCACTCCGAAGTCTGTCGCTGTCGCTACTACTTTGCTGTGCAAGGCTTTATACGTAGGTTTATATGAAGAAAGAAAAGAAAACACAAATGACTGCCACTCTTTGTCAAACGTTTCGGTCTTGAGACCTTCGTCAGTGACAATAAACAGATCAGTAGGTTTATATGTAAATCTACGGGGGATGACAGCCATCATACATCAGTGTTCAAAGTTGACTCAATTGGTCAACTGCATGGGACCCTCAACCATTTTCAGCCTATTCAAATACAACGCACACACTCCACGAAGGCTACAGGTGAATTTTTATGGCAATATACCAAATGAACTGAACTTAGTGGAATTATCGGGGGTATAATTGCATATTCATACTCCTAGCCAATTTATCGCGGATATATATATATATATACCCCAATAACCCCCAGGATCACTCGATCACAGGATCACAGGATCAGGATCGGTCACTCACTTGTTCTTGGCGGCGGCGGCGCGGTCTCTCTGGCGTCGGTTCTTGAACCAGTTGCCCACCTGGGTGGCTGTCAGGCCGGTCGCATGCGCCAGTTCTCGTTTTTTGGCCGGGTTCGGGTAGGGATCCTGCAAGTACCACTCTCGTAGCAGACTGCGCGTGCGTTCCTTGAAGCAGTGCGTCTTCTGTTCTCCGTCCCAGATGGTGCGCGGCATGGGGAACTTCTTGCGTACGCGGTACTTGTCCACAGGACCCAGCGGTCTTCCTCGCAACTTCTCCGCCTCCAAATAGTGCGCTTCCAGCCACATGGCCTGCAGTTTCTGGTGCGAGGCGCGCGAGAACTTGTTGGCCTCGAGAAGCTGGTACATCTCACGATACTGGCCGCTGTGAAAGGCCACCAGGGCCTTGGCGCGCAGGAAAGGTTCGCACTTGTACAGTGCCGGAACATTGGCGTGCGCGACGGGCAGCGACCACAAGAATCGCTCCAAACGTCCAATGTCTCCACTCTCCTCCAAGATCTCGCACACGGTCGCCACTTGATTGGTGCTGAAGCTAATGCTGGGAAGCGGACCCAGTGCAGAGGCCATGATGACTGGATGCTTTAGTAGTCTACGCCAATCCACGCTGAATTTGTGCGTGCATTTAACGATGCAAAGACACTGAAACCTTCCAACAGCTGATTGTAACACTATAAGAAATCACACTCATACACAAAAGAATTAACCTGACCGACCAATAACGTGTGTGTGTGTGTGTATGTGTGCTTTTCTCAAAAGACTGGATAGGTACGGAAATACACACACGCACACACTGAAAACTATTCACAGAAGGAGGATCACCAGGATGAATTGCGCGCGCACACAGCTATCGCACGAGCCTTGTGCAGATGACTGAGGCGTCATATCTCGGGGTGATGATAGCGTCTCGCTGTCGCGCCCGCGTATTAGCCGGCTGAGAGTGGGCGTGGCTTGTTTGCGAGCAGTAACACCAGCTATCAAGCCGAGCAGCGAGCGGCGGCCGCTGATTGGTCGACGGCCTGCGTTGTCATGACAACGCCGTCAATCAATGTCAGCGTCACCAATGGCAATTGAGAACAATACGACGACGTGCAAATGGATATGTCCCAAGCGAGTGAGTGAAGCTGTAATGGACGTATGTGTGTGTGTGTGTGTGTGTGTATGTGTGTGTGTATGGCAATATGTTCATTTTGGCAGCATGCTGGGCGAAAACAAACCGACCGACAGTTGCCAATCTAGCGAAATCCATCGAATGTCGGACAGCGATTAAATACACACACCCACACACACACACACACACACACACACACACACACACACACACACACACACACACACAAAAGGACATATTCACTAACTTGAAGCACGTATTATGTGCGTGAAATTTGAAACCAGTAAGCTCGCATTGTGGGTAAGTTAAAGCAAGCTTTATTGACGAATACAATGGTTGTGGTGATCAGATTTTAACGTGAATTATACAGTTCTAGACGATTAAAATAAAATTGATTCGAGCATAATTAAATTGGAATGCAATACGGGTAGTTAATTGCTGATAAATTAAATTTTTATTTATTTAAAATGCTCACTCGAATGTGTATAATAAATAGATTCAAGTATTTTGAAAAATGTTTTTGCTTTATTCAATATATTAAAACGGTTGTTTGACAATTATGCTTGAGATTTTTAGGAGTTAATTTGTCGTGTACAGAATATATAATGATTGAATGTGAGCTGACAAAAAGTTAATTGAAAATGTCTTGTCAATTGTTCTAACTACATCAATTACCAATTAATTCCCAGCGGAACATAAAAATATGCATCCTTTGTATGACAGGTCAATTTATTTTTGTTTACAATATGTATATACATATGTATGTGTGTGTGTATGTTTATGTGTGCGTATGTGTGTGTATGTGTATGAGTGTGTATGTGTGTATATGTGAGTGTATAAGTGTGTGTGTGTGTGTGTGAGTGTGAGTAAGTGTGTGTGTGTGTCTGTGTGGATGTGTATGTGAGTGAGTGAGTATATACATGTGTGTGTATGTGAGTGAGTGAGTATGTGAGTGTATGAGTGCGTGTGTGTGTGTGAGTGTGAGTGTGTGTGTGTGTATGAGTGTGTGTGTGTGTGTGTGTTAGTGTCAGACGCACAAGGAGGCAATCAACACATGAGCAGCTAAATAAAACGTCACACACGCATTTTCAGATCAAAGACACGATACTTGTCATCGTAATCAACCGTCAGGATGTCTGTGTAGCCAATCTATGTGAGTGTGTGTGTGTGTGTGTGTGTGTATGTGTGTGTGTGTGTGTGTGTGTTAGCAACAAGTGCGGCTGACGCTACGCTTACAAGCACACACACACACACACACATATACACACATATATATATATATATATACACACATACATACACACACATACGCACCCAATCACACACACACACACACACTCGTAAAATATTCGTTCAGATGAAGTGCTTTTTCTTTCAGCATCCACCTCACTTCATATTCTCAATATGATCTCAATTGTAGGCAAATGCGTGTGTATGTGTGTGTGTGTGTGTGTGCCTGTCTGTGTGTATGTATGTGTATGTATGTGTGTATCTTTGTGTGTTTCTTGTGGGGATTTTCAAGAACAATATATATGTGCGTGTTGTGTGTGTGCGTATATGTGTGTATGTATGTATGTGTGTATGTGAGTGAGTGTGTAGCCTGAAATGGACAGACGGATCAATAAAAGCTGAACACACACACACACACGCACACACACACACACACACACACACACACACGAATGAACACTGGTCAGTAATCATGGTGTGTGTCCGTGTGCGTGTGTGTGTATGCATGTGAATGGGGTATAATGTCAAACGGTACAATTACAATTTGCATATGCTTCAACACACACACACACACACACATGCACACACACACACTTGCACACATATACATACACATGTACATACGCACACATGCACTCTGACACAAAGTTATACACACACATACACATGTACGCACATACATGCACACACACATGTACACAGACACAAACTTTTACACACACATACACATGCACACACACATGTACACAGACACAAACTTATACACACACATACACATGCACACACACACATACATTCTTATTACATTTTTACTGTTGGTGCCTTGTTAGTCTTGAATGAGGCGATAATATCCGCTAGATACATTATCACAGTGGCGGATGTATAGGGAGTGGAAGAGGGGTTAGGCCTGGAGTGTAGACTTTCGAACAGCATTGAGAAAGAACAGAACTAAAGTGAATGCAAACGCAGTTGTATTTTTGAGAGCACTGTAGAAATTGTTTTGTTTCTTTTCGTAATGAAATACACAAATACACAAACCTGTTGTTAATTGTAGATTAACGGGAGCAGTGGCGGCGCCAGAATGATTCCAGCGGGGGGCTAAGGAAAAAATGCGGGGTCTTGGCCAGGACTCTTGCGGGACTCAAGAGAGACTTTTTCACACTTTTTTAAGATGGGGTTTCAGCACCTCCAAGCTCCCCCTTAGCACCGCCTCTGTTTACGAGACACATTGATTTTAACATACAAAATACGGATGTAAATAAACTTGCCCCCCAGCTTAGCCTATAAAATTAGCACGTCTACACACATGTATTATCACAATTAATAAACAGATATAAACGCCTCCAAGATACAAACACACACACACACACACAAACACATTATACAAGCGCTAGTAAACCACCCCAAAATACGGCACGAGTTAATATTGTGAAATTTCGCTCAAAAAACATGCATAGCTGAACACACGACACGATTCGCGTGCAAAGCAACGGTTGGTTATTATAAACTGACACACACACACACACACACAAACACACAGCAGGGTGTAAAGCAAGCCTTGCTTATATAGCCGCCTCGACACAATGATAAAACACACACATAGGTTACCCAGTAAGCTTACATATTACGGTATGACGTGTAGAATTAGATGAAAATCTCACTGACACAGCGACACCGGCGCCATCTATAATGGTCAATGCTGAATTGACACAATCTCCCCAAAACACACACACACAGGTTAGCTTTGCGTTGACGACGTATTCACTTGTGGCACGTCTTGCGCTTGCTGCGTGTCCGAAGACGACGGCGGAAGAGCAGGAGAGGCCGGCCTCCCATCCTCTCTGCCATGCTCCTCTGCCTCGGTGCCCTGCTGCTGCTGTCTCTGTCTGAACACCGATGTTGAAGATGTTGTAGCAGCAGGAGAGGGAGGTTCTGTACTGCTAGTGAGCGTCACCACCAACGGCCTGTTGACTCTGATCTGCAGATCATCGACGGCGACGACCCCGCCAGCCGTCGGCTTATCATCGTCTCCGCCTGCTTGCTCGTTGACTTCCTCCTCGTTCCCATCGTCGTTATTATCCCCATTGTCGTTGTCTTCGTCGTCGTCGTCGTGGTGGTCGTGGTCGTTGGATGAGGGGGAGGGCGGGCGCAGCAGATGCGCCGGCACATGCAGTTGTCTCAGCTGAGCGGCGTAGTCGGCTTGTCGTGCAGCCACCTCGGCCGGGTCGAGATGCTGGGCGCTGGCGGCGGCTGCCACATCAATTACGCTAGTGGTCATTCGCTGTAGAAGTTGCTCGGCGAATACAGCGCCAGCATCGACGGCGGCGGCAGGCACGAACGGTGCTGAAGCTCTAGTATACGTATCGACCGCGGTAGATGGCGCCTCGGTCGGCGGCGGTTGGTCAGTCGGCGGCAGGAGGCGACTGCGTTCGGACGGCTCCGATGTCAGCGATTCGCTCGAGCCGTGGCCGCAGCAGCCACAACAGCGCCGGCAAAACCACATATTGCACTGCATCTCAACACACACACACACATTGCATTACATTACATTATGTCAAAAATTTATATAGCGCCCTACACCTATATGGCCTCTAAGGCGCTGTACACACACACACACACACTAACACACACGCATACATTCATAAAAAGATGGAGAGAGGGAGAGAGCAGATAGAAAATCACACCTTATACACACACACACTTTATATTCATCGCTGGTATAAACAATGTTATCTAAGATATAATAGGACTTCAACAGGAAAAATTTCTTAGTGTTTTTTTAAAAGAGGGATAGAAGTGATAGACCGCAGTGTTGGGGAGAGCTTATTGTAAAGACGGGGTCCTAAGATAGATAGACAGCGATTATAGTGAGAATGTCTAGAGGGAACAGTGAAACACACACACACACACAGAGGCAGCCTGAATGTCTGAAACCAGAAATTGTGTCGTTAAAACACGGTAACCATTGGCTGAAAAATAACCAGATTTGGGAGTTATCCAATACACAGGCAGATCTAGGATATATCCAATATATATGAGCGTATAAGTCTAAATTACCTATGAGCGTAAACAAAAACCGCAAGCTCAAATTATAAACCAGCTGTGATAATATTCACTATACGCACTAATCGTAAAACACGTCAAATAACACAGCTACGTTATCCAAACTATTGAGCGACGACACGAATATTTCCTTGACTCTTGATATATATAATTACTTATTATTAATTAATAGTAATAATTAGTTCCCTGCGTTAATTCTTCAAATCTGCACATCGCTATAATTTACCACATAATGAAATGCCCGCATTAAACGAATGAATGACATGCAACATTTGGGAAACTGGAGCGACAAATGGCTGCTTACATTCAACGCAGCCAAATATAAAACAATGCATTTCGGCCGGAATAACCAACAAGAGGTAAAATTTCTCAACAACAGGAGGCTTGGAGAGACAACACAGGAGAGAGACCTTGGGATAATTGTGGCTCACAACCTCCAATCCTCGGCCCACGTCTCACCGGTGGCAGCCAAGGCAAACAGCAGGCTGGGCATCATCAAGAGAAACTTGAGTGTGCTCACCAACGACATTCTGCTGCCCCTGTATCTCTGCCTGGTCCGCCCCATCTTGGACTACGGAACCAGGCTTGGTCCCCTCACCTGGTGCGTGATATTCAGGCCCTGGAGAGAGTACAGAGGAGGGCCACTAAGCTGGTCCCGGGAGTGGCCCAGCTGCCCTATGAGGGACGATGCCGGCACCTTGGACTACAGACACTGGAGTCAAGGAGAGTGAGAGGCGACATGATATAAATTTTCAAGCTGTTGCGCCACTACGAGGACGTCTCCTACTCAAGGTTCTTCCAACTGAGCACCAACCAACGGCGTGGCCACTCTCTCAAGCTCAACAAAACGGACCACTGGCGGACCACCATGAAGGGGAACTGGTTTGCCCTCAGGGTCAGTGACCCATGGAACGCCCTCCCAGAAACTATAGTCACGGCACCATCAATAGCCACATTCAAGGCTCGCTCCGACAGGCAATTAGGTCTCAGACAGGTGGTTGACATAACCTAGAGGTGGGGATCACTATAAGCCCACTTCTTATTTCCCCACTATATTTTCATAGGTAAGCAATGAGATATATGACTACGAATGCAGGCTGACTACCAAAATGTGTTTATATGTTTTTGGAACAAAACTCTACTCACAGATATATTCTCAATTTAGACCACAACGCACAATACCAACCACGTCTTTACGGCTAAAATTCGAAACTTGCGCAGTGAGCACGAAGATTGTTACACCTAACGGCAACACTAAATATAAAATTGGAATATACTCGTTCCAGCTTAGTACGTTTATCCGTCACCTTTTGTCTGATGCCCAAAGCCAAATCTTCATTTTTCATATAAATTTCGAATAAATTTATTCGTTGCACACCCTCTTAACAAGCCCTCTCGTCTATTAGCGAGACATTACAAACAATTACACCAGTTTTTTTTAAAGTTGAGAGGTAAAACTTTTTAAATTAAGTGAAAATTTAAAAATACATTGAATACTAAGCATTGAACATCAAGATTTCGCAAAAAGCATTAAGATTGAAACAGCGAAGAGTGAATTTTCGCCGACTCATTGAACATTCTGGTGACGGATCTTGAAAGCAGAAAAACACGTTACTTGACTCCTGCCACCGCTGAACAAACTTTTCCTTGAGAGTTTAATTGAACAACCTGCCAAACGCATACCCACTGGGACAAGTCAATCCTCAAACCAGAAATAAATGACATCTTTCAACAAAACACCCAGAAGAAGCACGCGGAATCATGTATTAACTTGGACAATGGTTGAACGTATCAACCGACACCAGCAACAAAAGCGAGAACAAGCAGTCAGTGTCAGCAGCTGCACGTGAGCGCCACGTAGTCTACAGCTTCAGTTTTGTGCGTCTCCAGTGACGCCGCTTGGCGTTGTACCTGCGCAAATCAGAAAACAATAAAACACGTGTCGTTCGTACACGAAGTCCCGCAGAAAACAATGCTATCATAGACATGACAGGTCATATTAAATACACCATTT
This sequence comes from Sacculina carcini, assembly GCA_916048095.2. Classification (NCBI taxonomy): domain Eukaryota; kingdom Metazoa; phylum Arthropoda; class Thecostraca; family Sacculinidae; genus Sacculina; species Sacculina carcini. Next base: position 2,032,312 of record OU696573.1, read on the forward strand.
ATTGTTGTTGAAGGTGTTTTAAGCGCACACCAGCCAGTTTATAGACTATATGGCGCCCCCCACCGTGTGCCCATCTACAGTAGTGACTCCCGGTAGACTCAAGCGGAGGTGTTGATGAACGAACCCGGGCCAGAATTCGAATCGCGAACCTCTGACACTAGAGTTCAGCGCCTAACCACTGAGCTACTCGGGAGCTAAATCTACGATTTAAGGCTGTTAATTGTCTAAATGCATCCAGCAGTTAGATATCAAAAAGTTGTATTCAAATACAAATAAAAATGAAGACAAGCTACGTTATGTTGAGACGGGAAGATGTCGGACTATAATACGGAGAGATCGCAGGGGACACATCTCCACATATAAAGACATACCTGATCGTATTGCCAGTTGTGGAGCGAATCCAAGGCGGAATCGGCCGGTTCATCTTGAGCTTTTTGGCCAGTTTGCGCTTCACCCTGAATGTCTTGTGGGACGCCTTCCAGCGAAACACACATACACAATTAATTGAAAAGATGCATTGAAACCCGCGTGTGAACAACTACATGAACACGTTTAGAATACAAATAACTGCTAGCAAACATTATTAAATAAAAACAAGATAAAGAAAAAACCATGCGAAAGCAGAAGTAATTAGTACAAGATTAAATTAAGAATTCAGTTGGGAGAAAACAGAAAACCAACCATCCCTACTGCAATGAGACCACAAGGGAACAGACATGCGCCGTTTTGCGAGACCGCCATGGCGAATATTATGAATATCCTTAGTCGAAACAAATACGGACCATAAATATGAATCATTTGTTGAAATTTTTTTTGATCCTAGAGCCTCCTCTACCTTTATTTTATTATTGAAATACTTCAATAGAAGTGCTTTAAAAATTCCGTAGACGAATGTGGTGATTTGCCGGAGGCAAGTTTGAGAATGAATGCGTGAGACCAGTTTGCAGCAACGCTCGGATTGGTTGTTATCTCGTGCTGATCTCGGTGTGTTGTCGTTGTCTTGCGTGTCAAGTGTTTGGTTTAGAGTTCGGTTAGCGGACCATTCGCAAAATGGTCTCATGGTGGTATGATGGCTCGTTTATGTGTTTTCGTGTTTACACTATGCTGTGCTGCTGAAGGTTAGTTCATTTTTACTTTATTTCTCTGCGATCATTGACCGACGAATGTTTTTAACCACAATTGCTATCGTGCATATGTAAGCTGCAAATGCTGCTGTACGTGCATGCTGTTACATGAATTATTTGCTTTCTTGATTCGATGAAAATTTATTGACAATTGTGTTGTTACTTTGAGTGATGTCGCAGTGGTTCGAATTTTCTCGTTTTTAAGGTGCTATAACAATGCTAACTTCCTTTAATTCTCTCAGTGGACTGTATATTTTTGTATGCTTTCTTGTAAGTGTATCGTACGCTATTTGTTTTTGTTGTCACTAAACTGTATTGTGTCGATGTAGAGTGCATGTTTTGTATTGTGTCAATTCGTTATCGCTGAGCTCGCTTTGTTTCCATGTTTAGGCTTGGCTGATCCGGCGTTGCTCTTCGCCAATCGAGGTAACGTTCGCCTGGTCGAGCTTGAGAATCCTGAGACAACAGTGACCGTGTTTGACGAGGTAGGTGATGCGTTATTTGACCTTGTAACGTCGGGGTGCGATTTTTGTCCGAAAACACCCTAGCTGACAATAAATAATCAATTGTTAAACACACAAGTACAGTCAAACATCGATATATGGCGCTAGTTGAGGTGCAAAAAAATCCAACCGCGTTGTATCTGTTCGCGCAGATTATATCGATGTGACTGTATATTTTGTTGCCCCTCGTGGTACGAAAGGTCCAAAATTAGGGATCCAAGACCTTATCGTGCCCAACTGTTTATTGCGTTTCATCGATGCGTCTTATATCGATGTGTGACTGTATATATTGCTGCAATTTGCCTGCACGGACATTATAACACGTTGATGATTTGAAGCCGAGTGTGAAACATCATCAGTTAGTCATTGTATATAAATATGGTGCGAACGTTCTAGAAGCCATTGTAGAGGGCGATGGCTCATGTGAGCTGTTGCAGGCGCCTGAATGTGTGTGTATGCGCGTGTGCCTGGCGTGACTCGGGGTGTGATTGTGCGCGTGTGTGAAATTGTTAGTATTATTTGCATTGTAAATGATTACAGGCAAATCCAGTAGCAAGGGAAGAGTACAAGCACTAATACCACCCTGCGGTGGTATACCTTGAACAAGTGAAATAGAGGTCTGTCTAGTAGTAAACGAATATAATAAATTATTCCTAGCTCAATAAGCAAACGCATGCGATAAAACAGGTCAGTTTTGGTGGAGGAAATATATTGTGTTCGTTTTGCAAGCATCCAAACGTAACTGATTGCACAATGGAGTGTTACAGGTATTGGGACGTCCATGTAGTACAAGGAATGATCTTAATATCCCAAACACCAGAAACGTGATTTTCCGATGTTATTTTGTGCTTGTTTTGATTCCTACGATGTCGTCTTCATATGGCGTCCAATCGATGTTACCAGCTCCGAGAGCAACGGTGATTTACACCTGATGGAAGGTGCTAATATGTTGTTGCAGATGTTATCCCTAGGCACGGACTTGCCATATCAAATAGGTAGATTGTCTTTGTGAGATCATGTGACATGGCGGCGATCATTTTGGTGTTAATTAAATGTTTCAGCACCGCTCCGTAGTCACACGTCGCCAAACAGCCGATGTAGATGCCATTCGAAGTGCTATGAGGTGATGTCAAATCAATGTTATAAGAAGACTGAAGATTGCAGCGGTTCTGTCTGTCTATTGTTTGCTGCTTTCGACACTGGCTGATTTGTGTTACAAGGAGATAATGGCATATGCAAGTAAATCTTCAAGACAGAGCTGAATTCTTGAAATGTGGTCTTATAAGTCGTGTAGTCTTATAAACATTCGCTTGTTTCATATGAGCTTGCCGCGAGCAGCCATGGCTTTCTCTAGAAGATTGATTCGAAGCTCAAGCTCTTGTACGTTCATAGTTTCAGTGGCCGAATCGTACTTGTTCGAAAGAATATGTACATTGCAGGCTGCAGGATCACGTTGAGCTGCATGTGTTTGTTCACTTCTTGACAACAAGTGTTGAGGCGCATTCATGCCAGACCTTGTTTCTCTATGTTGATATGCACCAACACCATGTCTTTTGAAGTTGCGCGTTGGCTGTATTTTAATGTTATTTGCCGGGGTGCCATTGACCAAACCAATGCTGGTATCATTCAATGCCTGACGTGCTATTGCTTTTTTTGGAGTAATCTTTGATGTCATGTTGTTGCTAAGTGTGCCTATCATGGAATTTCGTTGTTGAATGATAGTTTTTTGGATGTTTTCAGCGATGTGTTTGTGCCGCTTTTCTACATAAACTGTAGGATCGAAGCGTTGACGACCGCCGGTAAATCGCGATCGTAGCGAAGGACTCTTATCCCTAGGTGCCGACATTGTCTTCATTGTCTCCATTTGAATTCTATTGTTTCTGTCAGCACTGCGTTTTCTCCGCTCTTCTACGTACGCAGTGGGATTGAATCGCTGATTGCTACTTCTAGAACGTGATCGCGATGAGTGATTCTTATTCTGAGGTGCCGACATCGCGTTAATTGTCTCCAGTAGATTTTTGTGTTTTCTGTCACAAATCCCTTTCCGCTGTTTTTCTACATAGGATGTGGGCTTGAAAGGATAATTGTCACTTATATGGCGGAACCGTGATGAAGTACCCTTGCCCGGTGACGCCGACATATTGTTGATCGTTTCCATCTTAATCCTGTGACTTCTTTCTGCACTGCGTTCCAGTCGCTTTTCCACATATGCAGTGGGATTGAAGCGGTTATTTTTGCTTCTTGACCTGTGCTGTGGTGAAGCACGCTTGCCCATTGAAGCTGACATCTCGTTCATCGCTTCCATTTGGGTCTTATGGCTTCTCTCGGCACTGCGTCTTCGCCGTTCTTCCACATATGCAGTGGGATTGAACCGGTGCAATGGGATCTTTGTTGGGTGCAATGGATTTGAAGCACCCTTGTCCATTGCACCTAACCTTCCGTTTTTAGGCTGGATCTTTTGGTTTATCTCGGCACATCGTCTTCGTCTTTCTTTCACATACGCTGTGGGATCGAAGTGGTGGCCAGTACTTCTTGAGCGCGACCGTGAAGGCGAGCTTTTACCCAGAGTCGCCAACCTTGCCTCAAGTCTATTTATCTCTTGTTGCTGGTTGTTCGTGAATTGAGAGTTTCGCCGCTGCTTTAGGGGTGTGGTAGCAGGATTGAAACACTTATAATCTACCCTGCTGCGATTATTACTCATTGGTGCCGGAGAAGAGGCAGTCTTTTTCTTCATTGCAAATCCAGCCACTTTCTTGTGATCAACACTGTACGTATGGTGTTGGGTAGACTTGCTATGTAAAGGTTTTCGTTGGCGCTTGAATGAGTTTTGGTTGCCTGTACCGCTCGGCTGGCGTCGCTCCTCAATGCCGGGGCGAGGTGGTGTTGGATCGCATTTGATATTACGTCTAGCTGCCGGTTGTACGGCACGAGATGTTAACCTATCACGGGATGTTAACGTGGCATATCCCTGAGGATCAAGCAGAGCGCTGAATACGACTGTGCTGGACGTGTTGGGGCAAGGAATACAGGGAAAAGGCGAACAAGGCCTACTGTTTTCACCCGATTTGTCACTCTGTCGTTTATCACGAATATTGTCATTTGAAGATGAGATCGGTGTTCTTGTCGATGTCGGAGGTAAAGGCAAATTTTGTGATGTACTATTTGACTCTGACTTCTGGCGATGCTGTTGTTTATGCTGCTGCTGTTTATAACAAATGGGCAGTTTTTCATCTAGCGCCAATGATGCGGCAATTGTCCACGGCTGGTGTGGATTCTTGTACGGCTGCTCCGAGACCTCCGGCAATATATTGCTGCTAGCTTGCAGTCCATGCAAGCTAATGGTGTCAATCTGCAGCTCCAATCTGACATTCTCCTGTCGTAGACGATGTAGAGATTCCATACGACTGTCCGCCTCTTCACTTTCCTCGGTCACGTTTGAACTGCAGTCAAGTGTATGTTGCAGAGATAACCTCTGTGGTAGCTGCACGTCACGTGACCGATTGTCATTTGTTGACTCGGTGAGGGCTAGATGACTGATGTTCGATGTGTTGTTGCTTTCTGCGTGTTGTCCTCGGTCTGTGGTGTTTAACGATACCCGATTAGGAATCGGGATACCGGCCAGAGGAAAATATGTCCGCAGAAGCGATGTCTGGTTGTTCTTTGACGATGTTGCGTCATTGATGCTACTCTTCAGTAGCCATCTGCCGCTGAACATGAAGTCGCTCATGTTCGATGACAGTTGTTCACTGATATTTCACTGATGGTTGAAGGAATCGCTTGCTGTATTACAGCTTGAGACGTTCCAGCTCACTATGAGAGAGTTGAAATGCAAATGACTTCCACGAAGCTTGATTAGCTCACGTTGATTCTGAAATAAAAAATTACTAGCTGAAAACGTGCCTGGCGTCTTAAATATCCTTTACTACATAATATTAATTCCAAAAATACAGCATTGCTACATAATTGTGTTAATTTCAGTCATTGTACAATGTACAATGACAGTGTTTAGTGCTGATTTAAAAGACTGATATGTGTTCTACTTCCGAGATTCACTCAATAGAATGCACAATACTGAAACCTGCCCCAATTTGTGTGTTAAATATACAACATAATATATGAAAGCTCTGATCAAGTACATATGAGAGAATAGCGTTTTTCCACGTGAACCAAACCATATAGTCATCGTCATGTATTTATCAAAACGCATCCATTACAAATGGCTTTTCAGCTCTTTGTCGTTCAAGTAAATAGTGAAATTCGAATGAAAAGTCGATGAATGAAATGTATGAAATTGGTGAATGTGCTAAAACACAATAGAGCGCATGGAAATGGCAAGGTGAAATAAATAAAAATCAGATAAAATCAGTCAATATGATGCTTCTTGGTGTTTTTGGCGTTAATTTGGTGATCTCTGGTTTAATAGCTTTTTGTGCAGCTTGGACTTGAATTCAACTCGCAGTTTGTCTATTTTGACGTTGTTATAAAGCTGTACACCGCTGTACAGCAGCCTCCGCCTTCCAGTTTCGGTCGATATGCGCGGCAGACAGCACTGTGTCGAGCCTCGTGTGTTGTGCTCATGCTGCGCGTTTAACGTGATCTCGCTTGCGAGTTGATTAGGCACGCCGAAGACGCAAATGTGCACAGCAATAACACGGTGATAGGCAACGAGCTGTTCAGCAGTTAGCCAGCGGAGGGATCGGGATTGTTGTGCGATGCTGTCGTACTTCCTCCGCCCTGTGACTACTCTGGCGCAAAAATTCCACACTTTTTGAAGATTGTTCAGTTCGGCTTTGCCACAGGTGCCGTACACTGAGACACAATAACGCCGTCTACTGATCACAAGACACTCGAGTATTCTGAGCAGGCAATTTTTAGGAATGCTGCTCTTCGTGTGCGATATTCCGATGAGCATACCTGTGCATCCGCGGACGAGCTGGTCGATGTGATCAGTAAAACGCAGGTGTCGGTCAACAATCAGTCCCAGTGTTTTGCCAGTCCTGCTTTCATGTATCGCGCTGCCGTCGCAGGAAATAGTCACAGGTGGAATGCATTGAAGTTGCTGTTTCGTACCGACAAGCATGAATTTCGTTTTCGCCGAGTTGATCTTCATCCGGTTGGTTGAGCACCACAGGTAGGTTGAGTATATCGGAAAGTGCTTCCTCTACATCTTTTTTGGCGCCAGATGTCGCCAGCTGTAGTTCGTCCGCGTATTGAACTGTAGTCATCCATCCATCTGTATTTGGAAAAACATGAAGTCAGGTCGTTTGAGTACACGGTGAACTGAATGCAGCTGAGTGATCCGCCCTGGAACACCCCGAGACCGTTTTCCCTGATATTGGAGTACCGAGTCTGACCGGACGGATCCCTGAGCTGCACCTGCTGGGTGTGCGCCTTGAGGTAGTCTTCAAACCAGTCCATCTCTAGCCTCACCTTTCGTTTGTTTTCTTGATTGACTGCCATCAGTGGTATCAAGCCTTTCACCGACCCATGCTTCTTCTCATCATGCTCTACCAACCAGCCCTCATCAATCCACATCTGCAGTTCCGCGTCGTATTCTTCACGATGGTGGTGATATTTTATACTCCCGTGGTGATATTTTATACTCCGGAATACTGTTCGTCAGAACAGCGGGATGTTCTGACCACTTCCACCTCACACTCCAGGCATTATCAGCAGGGTTGAAGGTTGCGGCAAAATCCTTTTCTTCAATATTTGGTTTGTCCACAACTGCTGTTGCCACATCATCTTGGCCCATTTTCCCTTGACTTGGATCCCCGAAAGCCAGCCTCCTGTCTTTATCTATTGATACGCCTCCCAGAGCCATAATGCCATCAAGTCCCAACACGAAATCCACTCCAACCGGCCGATGCTCTACCACAATAGCGTTCACAGAAAACCGCCGATCCTCAACACAGACCAGGACTAAGCTGGTACCGTCACATAACATTCTGTCCCCACTAATCGTCTCAAGAGGTAATTTCTTCCAATTTATTCCACGGCTGCAAAGTTTCTTGTTCACCAAACTCCTGGAGCATCCAGTGTCCACTAGCGCTCGATAGGTCTCGCCATTGACTCGCAAATCGATTATTAATGGCGCCGAAATGGTCGAGGAGAAGAGACTGGCACCGAAGCCCCCTCTCCTTGCTCGTTTTCCGGACAGACTGAACTGATGTGACCAATCTGACCGCACTTAAAACAAGTCAATTGACGACCCCTGTCAACACCATCACGTCTGACACGCTGGGAGCATGCGCGAGCAATATGACCACGTTTACCGCACACGTAGCACCTTAAAAAACGATCCACGTATTTTGCTCAAGGTAGGTGCAGAAACAGCCATGCCAGTAGTTTTGTTAGCGTCATTTCTCTCCAAACAGTCCAAGTGGTTTGCTGTGGCCACGCTACTCTCTGCCAAGACAACCCTCGCTCTACTAACGACATCTGGTGTTGACATGTCGTCTAGCTTGGCATTTGCTCGTAGAGTATGTCTCACATGCTGTGGCAGTGCTCTCACAAATGCGCATTTAATTGCCACCGGATCGGTTATCTTGCACCTTGCTCCCAATCTCTGAAGGTCTGCCAATAATACGTCCACACATTCACCATCCGACAGCCTCCGAGTCGCAAGCTTGTCGTAGGCTGCAAAAGCGTCAGTTCCGAATTCAGTTTGTAGAGCCTCCTCGACTTTGCCCATATTCAGCTGATCTGTGTCTGAGAGTCCATTAACCACTGAGTAGGCGTCTCCTGCGAGGCGCATCCCGGCCTTTTGCGCCACATTGCTGACTCCATACAGACGACACATTTTCTTGACTCTGCTTAGCCACTTGGAAGGATCTGTTGTACCGTCATACTCCGGCACCAGGCACACATCAAGGACCGCAGCAGCCGAAATAGCTTGTAGTTTTTCTTCCACTGCACGGCCCTCCATGATGCGAATTAGAAAACACGATGTATTAAATGACACACAAAATAATGATGTGTAAAAATCAGTAAAGAGGAAATAGACCAAATAAACCAGAACACAACGCACGCGAAAACCTCTGTCGAAAGCCGACACGCGAAAACACCAAAATAACCCACAGAAACTCTCCACGTCCGAGCCACGACAAACCGCCACACACACCGCCTCCAAAGTTCATTCACACCACGAACAATCACCCGCACACAAACATACAAACCCGCACATACACACCTAAGCACGCTCGCGCACACAACCCATCCCCATCCCCAAGTCCTAACAGGTCAGCTTATACGTACACATACGCACACTCGCGCGCGCATACACGTACACACACACACACGTTTAAACCATGAAACCCACACAGACACATACACTCACACACTCGGGCATGCGTAGACTTACTAATGCAAACACTGATACGTGCATACTCACCTATACAACTATAAATATACATACATTCACATCTCTATACCCCCAAAACGTCTCCCAATAACAAAAATCCCACCAACTCACGCTAATAAATTCCCCTCCCAATTTCGCAGCGGTGGTTATTTCCTTGAGCCCTGCGGCCACATCCAGATGACACTTACCGTCAAACACCTCCTCGTAGCGCCGAAAGATCTTCCACATGTTCGCGGCTCTCCTCTCGTCCACCAGCGCCAGGGCCAGGTGCATCGAATCGAAAAACAGTGACGTGACCGTGCCGCAAAGGCGGCAGCCGGCCCATTTCGCATGCCTTTTTTCCTTGAGTGTATGCGGAACCTGAGCAATGACTGCTGAAACGAATCTCCGCCGTAATACACCCCCCGCACGGGATGCCCTTCCGACAGCTAAGGCATTTTTTCCTTGCTTTATTCACTGCGCTTCCCACTCGTGCTAGCATGTCAGGAGATGTAAAACGTCGCTAGGACCAGGCAGAGTCGAGCTCTGTCTTCAGTCCTGTTGAAGCTGATGGTCCGGGTGGAATTGTGCAAGCACTGGATCCGCCCCCGGCTTCGGCGTGGGAGCCCTGTCTTCCCGTGTAGGCAATGACTGCTCCGCTGCCGCCTCCGCATTGGCAGCCCGATGGGCCTCCGTCTCCGCCCCCCTCCCGGGGCCACTTCTGTTTTTTCGGCCCTTGCAAGGCGCCGCTCTGTGCAGGTCACCCATCTTGGGATAACACTGCACCATTATCGACTCTGTTACTATGGAAGAATAGTACTCGAACCTGTTGGCGAACTGGTTCCTGGAAGTAATGACGTCGGTCGTCATCGGCGACATGGCCTCACTCCCCATGGCCAGCGCGTAGGTACCCTCGTTGTCGAAGAGGTACTTTCGGATCGGGAGCCCCCAGGTCACGAACGACTTGCGCGTGGCCTCGTTGGGGTTCGAGGGTTCCCATCCCGCCCGATGGTATAGTTTTCGAGTGATACTACCTTGCCATTTGAATGCGAGCCCCATGTGTGCACGCCGGTTGATAGAAGACATGTACACCAGGTGTTTGGCGCACGGTACAAGGCGTAGCCGGTCTAGGAGGCATCTTGCGTTCTCCGTGATCAGGTCAAGCGACACAGGGGCATGTATGGCCCACCTGGCCACCACCCCGCCCGCGGCCGCACCACCCTGCCAGGTCCACAGCGATCGCAGCGACACGTCCGATGCGATGTTCACCGTCATCTCGGAGTAGACATCGCGTCGTTTGCCCGTCGCTGTGGGCGCGATTTGCCGCGCGGTGGCGGTAGTCCAAGAAAACTTGACGTAATCTGAGTGCAACTTCTCGCGTAAGAAATTGGGTAGAGACATCCCGTATTCTGCCGCCCGCAAGATCAGCGACATGGCCTCATCTCTCCTTCCTGCGGGCACGGACCGGGGTGCCGCCACTTCGTCCACTACGCATGCGTAGCTCTTCCAGGTCTCGAGCAAGCTCCTCAGAGCATGCCCCCGGACCAGTGCGTCGCGTATGCCGGACTTCTTCACACGGGTTACGAGGTAGTCGTCTTCAGAATTAAACACCTCGTATTGGATGACTCTGGCCCCGGTGAGGATTTCCACCAAAGGATTCCACGAGCCAACGCCTAGTACCGGATGGTTACGTGCGTCGTCGCGAGGTAGCGGCACATGGTCTAGCGAGGACACAGACATGTCCCGCATATACGTCGCCTCCAACTGGGTGGATCATTTGCCTCCCTCGATTGGACGGTCTCTATTTGTGGACGACGTATCCATATGGTGTTCTTCCCGCAGCACTGTTGCTGTCCAGCGTCAACTGCAGCTGGCGGTGAATAAAATTGAGACTTGGGGAACGCGTAACGGCTTCCGCTTTTCGACGTCCAAAACGGTCGGTGTACACTTCTGCCGCCGTCGAGGTGCCTGCCCTGACATGGAAGTGGAATTGTACGGAAGTGCTGTGTCATTCCAACGCACGGTTCGGTTTTTAGGGGTCACGTTGGACTCGCGCTTGACCTACACCGACCATATCTCACAGCTGAGAACCACATGTCTAAAGGCACTGAATGTGCTGAAGACTGTTTCCTGCATGCGGTATGGAGCAGATCGACAGTCCCTTCTCCTTCTGTACCGCTCTGATCGCGTCCCGATTACGCAAGCATCGTATATGATCTGGCTTCGGAGTCAGCAAAAAGCCGTTTGAATGTCGTACACCACGCATGGATACGCATTGCCACCGGCGCGTTTCGCACGTCGCCAATCGTCAGCCTCCTCGTTGAGGCTGATGAGGCTCCGCTGACGCTCCGTCGTCAAGAGCTGGGCATGCGTTATTCTTGCAAGCTGGCAAGCACCCATGAAAACCCCGCGTATGACGTAGTATTTTCCCAGCATGTGCCTGAGCAGCATCACCTTCCGGGACCTCAGTGTTCTGTGCTGTTTTGCAGCAAAATGAAGGCACTGTTGGAGTCATGCGGGATGGGTGCTATCGACGTCCTCAGACAAGAATACACGGAGGAGTCACCCTGGGAATTGGTCACACCCGAGGTTGACGTCTCGCTAGCAGCTCTGCCGAAACACCGTACAGTGCCCAGTGTGCTTCGTTCAAACACACTGGAGCGTATTCATTCTTACGGACGGTATACTGCCGTGTACACTGATGGATCTAAGTCAGCCAGTGGTGTGGGTTGTGCGTTTGTAAGTGGAGGTACGTGCCGCTCGAGCACGCTGCCACCGAGCGCCTCCATTTACACGGCTGAACTTCACGCTATCCTGCTGGCCCTGGTTTTTATTCGCTCATCTTCTTTTTCATTGTTTTTAGTTTTATCTGACTCTCTCAGTGCTTCAACTTCATTATCGTCTTTCTACTTACATCCTCTTATACAGAGGATTTTTATCTCTCTTGACATCATCCATCACCAGGGCAAGCGTGTAAAGTTCTGCTGGATTCCGGCCCATATTGGTATTTTGGGCAACGAGCGAGCTGACAGAGCCGCAAAAAGAGCTGCTGAACGAGACTTTTATTCATTTTATTTTCACTTTCCCATTCCGTATTCGGACTTTTATCCTATTATACATCATTGTATCCGTTCTCGCTGGCAGCTCTCCTGGGACGAATGTGGTACTAACTAACTAAAAGCAGTGAAGCCCGAAATCGGACATTGGATGTGCTCTTATCGCCGGAAGAGGTCCGAGGAGGTGGCGCTCTGTCGTCTGCGTGTGTGTCACACGTACGACACGCATCACCATCTTCTACTCGGACAACCTGAACCCACGTGCAGCGCATGTAATGCACGTCTCTCCGTGCAACACATCCTGGTGGAATGTCCAGCATTCTCAGAGGCGTGTCAACGTTTTCTAGGATCCGTTCGGACTATTGACGAGGTTCTAGGACAAGAGCAATCGGTGGTCATTGAGGGCCGTATTTTTGAATTTTTACGGCTTTTGCCTTTTAAAACTATTTATTGATTTTTATTCTTCTGACTTTCATATTCATATCACTCACCCTCACGCTTATTTATTTCATCGCTCCATTAGGTTCATTTGCATAGTTTTAATTTAATTTAGCTAACAACAGACTGGGGGTGCCATATGGTCCTAGAGGCCGGTGCACCCCAAAAAACTAAATATGCAATCAATCAATCAACCCCATGACTTCGACCAGGCCTGCAACGTTGTTGCAGTATACCAGCGAAGATGACTCATCAAACGAGAAGTATTTCCGGAACTCTTTCTCGCGTTTTCGATACCAAAAGTACGTTGTCTCAGGTGCCAGCAGACGCTTCTCATGGAGGAGAGAACCCAGAAGCTGGGCGGACTCCTTGGACAGGTTCAGGTCTCGTGTCAGATCGTTCAGCTCAGCTTGGCTCAGTGGCACCGGCCGGTCCTGCTCTGGTGGCTCGAATGTACCAGATTCGTCGGTATCGGTATCATCTCCTGACTCTGGGTCGGACGACGACTCCATGTTGACGTCATGTTCCGGAATAGGGACATCAGGGCCGTGTTGCTGAAGGAACGTCGGGATACTGAACATGCTGTTTTTTTTTTCGATCAATACCGTGTAGATTCGTCATACAGAAGTACCGTATTTGCCGGTGTATAAGTCGACCTCCTGAAATTCGACGGAAATTTACGATATTATGATATATCCTTTGTATACGCCGAGCTCAATTGTTTCATTATATTAAACTATAAAATTCAATCAAAAATATGTTAATTCGACGAACGCTTTATAATGATTCAGTTTCTCGCTGTTTGATGAGCCTGACGGACGCACACTCACGCACAATGAGATGCATGAGAAACGTCCTGGGTTACCATCACATTAGAAGCTATGAATACGAAGTTAAATTTTATGACTGTATAAGTCGAGGTCGATTTTTTTCGGTCGATTTTTCATCGAAAAATGTCGACTTATACACCGGCAAATACGGTAACAGTCCGTGGAGCGATCTTTACCGTCCCTCCAAAACATCGGAACCCCGAACCGCATACTGCTCTTCCGTTTGTTTCTCCAATCCCGTAGGTTTTGCACACATGTTTTATAACATATATGAGGGGCGAAGGGCTTCTCTTGGTCGCCAAGCTTGACTCCGAAGTAAGCGTGATATGACTTTTTCACAAAATCTGTAATTCTCGCTTGACGGTCCGGAAGGGTCACCTTTCCACAAATATAGCAAAACCTATCGGGGTAATTATTGCACTTCCGATTCCATGCGGTAACAATCCAGACCTGAAATGATGAGAACAAGGTTATTAAATGTAAGCGCGCTTCGCACAATTCGAGGGAAACTATATATCATGAACACCAACTCTGTGCTCAACCCGCAGTCGCCACGTGTTATAAAATCAGCTGATCAATGCTTGAGAATACCTACTGCGTAAAATACTGCTACAAGAATACTAGTGCAGCAACGTCCCAGCCAGTCCACATCACGCCATAATCCTGTACAAACTCAATAGTATAATTTCAACCGTGAATGCGTTTTTATTGTTGTTATTGGGTTTTGAGTCACATTGACCCAAGTTAGGACTAATTAGTGCCAATAGAAATAGGAGAGTGATGAGAAGGATGGCAAAGGAAATGAGAGGATAGGGTGGGGTGAGCTATGGTAACCCGGAGGAACGCAACTTCCCCGACCAGCCGAGATGGGGGAACTGCCTGGCCCCATGTGGGGCATTTTTTCCTATATCCAGCATAGCGTAAAAAACTGACCTGATTGAGAAAAAATGGATTGCATTTCTGAATTCAGCATGCGAAACTGACCCTAAATCAGCTGAAAGACATCTGACCTTTGAGAAAAAGATTTGAAACGCAGGCCAGTGTAATTGAAGTCGACATTATCAATACGTGACAGGCGTCTTCCGAAAACAGTTATTCGTTTTCTGCGGATTGTTCGTCCTATCTTCAACAACACACGCCATATGTCATGCGGAGTTCCATATTGACAATGTGTTACGCCCTATCGCTTAACCTAGCCACCATTGTTCAGGGCAATAATGTCCAGTAGCGACTGTGCAGGACGATACGTCGGCGAGCTTGTGTTGCAGGCTGTTTTGAAGATACAACATCGGATAACGGTCGGGCATCGTCGTGTCTGGTATTTACGTGTACAAGTGAAATAGAGGTACTATTTAGTAGTAAACGAATATAATAAATTATTCATAGCTCAATAAGCAAACGCATGCGATAAAACAGGTCAGTTTTGGTGGAGGAAATATATTGTGTACGTTCTGCAAGCATCCAAACGTATCTGATTGCACAATGGAGTGTTACAGGTATTGGGACGTCCATGTAGTACAAGGAATGATCTTAATATCCCAAACACCAGAACTTGATTTTCCGATGTTATTTTGTGCTTGTTTTGATGCCTCCGATGTCGTCTTGATATGGTGTCCAATCGATGTTATCAGATCCTGGAGGAACCGTGATTTACACTTGATGGAAGGTGCTAATGTGTTGTTGCAGATGTTATCCCGAGGCACGGACTTGCCATATCAAATAGGTAGATTGTGTTTGTGAGATAATGTGACGTGGCAGCGATCATTTTGGTGTTAATTAAATGTTTCAGCACCGCTCCGTAGTCACACGTCGCCAAACAGCCGATGTATATGCCATTCGAAGTGCTATGAGGTGATGGCAAATCCATGTTATAAGAAGACTGAAGATTGTTGCGGTTCTGTCTGTCTATTATTTGCTGCTTTCGACACTGGCTGATCTGTGTTACAAGGAGATAATGACATATGCAAGTAAATCTTCAAGACAGAGCTGAATTCTTGAAATGTGGTCTTATAAGTGGTGTAGTCTTATAAACCTTCGCTTGTTTCATATGAGCTTGCCGCGAGCAGCCATGGCTTTCTCTAGAAGATTGATTCGAAGCTCAAGCTCTTGTACGTTTATAGTTTCAGTGTCCGAATCGTACTTGTTCGAAAGAATATGTACATTGCAGGCTGCAGGATCACGTTGAGCTGCATGTGCTTGTTCACTTCTTGACAACAAGTGTTGAGGCGCATTCATGCCAGACCTTGTTTCTCTATGTTGATATGCACCAACACCATGTCTTTTGAAGTTGCGCGTTGGCTGTATTTTAATGTTATTTGCCGGGGTGCCATTGACCAAACCAATGCTGGTATCGTTCAATGCCTGATGTGCTATTCCTTTTTTTGGAGTAATCTTTGATGTCATGTTGTTGCTAAGTGTGCCTATCATTGAATTTCGTTGTTGAATGATAGTTTTTTGGATGTTTTCAGCGATGTGTTTGTGCCGCTTTTCCACATAAACTGTAGGATCGAAGCGTTGATGCGCGTCTGTAAATCGCGATCGTAGCGAAGGACTCTTATCCCTAGGTGCCGACATTGTCTTCATTGTCTCCATTTGAATTCTATTGTTTCTGTCAGCACTGCGTTTTCTCCGTTCTTCTACGTACGCAGTGGGATTGAATCGCTGATTGCTACTTCTAGAACGTGATCGCGATGAGTGATTCTTATTCTGAGGTGCCGACATTGCGTTAATTGTCTCCAGTAGATTTTTGTGTTTTCTGTCACAAATCCCTTTCCGCTGTTTTTCTACATAGACTGTGGGTTTAAAAGGATAATTATCACTTATATGGCGGAACCGTGATGAAGTACCCTTGCCCGGTGACGCCGACATATTGTTGATCGTTTCCATCTTAATTCTGTGACTTCTTTCTGCACTGCGTTCCAGTCGCTTTTCCACATATGCAGTGGGATTGAAGCGGTTATTTTTGCTTCTTGACCTGTGCTGTGGTGAAGCACGTTTGCCCATTGAAGCTGACATCTCATTCATCACTTCCATTTGGGTCTTATGGCTTCTCTCGGCACTGCGTCTTCGCCGTTCATCCACATATGCAGTGGGATTGAACCTGTGCAATGGGATCTTTGTTGGGTGCAATCGATTTGAAGCGCCCTTGTCCATTGCACCTAACCTTCCGTTTTTCGGCTGGATCTTTTGGTTTATCTCGGCACATCGTCTTCGTCTTTCTTTCACATACGCTGTGGGATCGAAGTGGTGGCCGGTACTTCTTGAGCGCGACCGTGAAGGCGAGCTTTTACCCAAAGTCGCCAACCTTGCCTCAAGTCTATTAATCTCTTGTTGCTGGTTGTTCTTGAATTGACAGTTTCGCCGCTGATTTAGAGGTGTGGTAGCAGGTTTGAAGCACTTATAATCTGCCCTACTGCGATTAATACTCATTGGTGCCGGAGAAGAGGCAGTCTTTTTCTTCATTGCAAATCCAGTCACTTTCTTGTGATCAACACTGTACGTATGGTGTTGGGTAGACTTGCTATGTAAAGGTTTTCGTTGGCGCTTGAATGAGTTTTGGTTGCCTGTACCGCTTAGCTGGCGTCGCTCCTCAATGCCGAGGCGACGTGGTGCTGGATCGCATTTGATATTACATCTAGCTGCCGGTTGTACGGCACGAGATGTTAACGTGGCATATCCCTGAGGATCAAGCAGAGCGCTGAATACGGCTGTGCTGGACGTGTTGGGGCAAGGAATACAGGGAAAAGGCGAACAAGGCCTACTGTTTTCACCCTTTTTCTCACTCAGTCGTTTATCACGAACATTATGTTTTGAAGATGAGATCCGTGTTCTTGTCGATGTCGGAGGTAAATTCAAAAGTTCTGATGGACTATTTGACTCTGACTTCTGGCGATGTTGTTGTTTATGCTGCTGCTGTTTATAGCAAATTGGCAGTTTTTCATCTAGCGCCAATGATGCGGCAATTGTCCACGGTTGGTGTGGATTCTTGTACGGCTGCTCTGAGACCTCCGTCAATATATTGCTGCTAGATTGCAGTCCATGCAAGCTAATGGTGTCAATCTGCAGCTCCAATCTGACATTCTCCTGTCGTAGACGATGTAGAGATTTCATACGACTGTCCGCCTCTTCACTTTCCTCGGTCACGTTTGAACTGCAGTCAAGTGTATGTTGCAGTGATAACCTCTGTGGTAGCTGCACGTCACGTGACCGATTGTCATTCGTTGACTCGGTGATGGCTAGATGACTGATGTTCGATGTGTTGTTGTTTTCTGCGTGTTGTCTTCGGTCTGTGGTGTTTAACGATACCCGATCAGGAATCGGGATACCGGCCAGAGGAAAATATGTCCGCAGAAGCTTGTTCTGCTTGTTCTTTGACGATGTTGCGTCATTGATGCTACTCTTCAGCAGCCATCTGCCGCTGAACATGAAGTCGCTCATGTTCGATGACAGTTGCTCACTGATGTTTCACTGATGGTTGAAGGAATCGCTTGCTATATTACTGCTTGAGACGTTCCAGCTCACTATGAGAGAGTTGAAATGCAAATGGCTTCCACGAAGCTTGATTAGCTCACGTTGATTCTGAAATAAAAAATTACTAGCTGAAAACGTGCTGAGCGTCTTAAATATCCTTTACTACATAATATTTATTTCAAAAATACAGCATTGCTACATAATTGTGTGAATTTGAGTCATTGTACATTGTACAATGTACTATGACAGTGTTTAGTGCGAATTTGATTGATTATTGAGTTTTTGGGGTGCACCGGCCTCTAGGACCATATGGCGCCCCCCAGTCTGTTAATAGCTAAATTAAACTAAAACTATGCATATGAACGTAATGGAGCGATGAAATAAATAAGCGTGAGGTTGAGTGATATGAATATGAAAGTCAGAAGAATAAACATCAATAAATAGTTCTAAAGGGCAAAAGCCGTGAAAATTCAAAAATGCGGCCTTCAATGACCGCCGATTGCTTCTGTCCAAGACCAATCACTGTCATGATGAAAATGCACACAAGCCAGTTATAAGGGCTGTTGAACCTGCTGGTGCCTCGACATGCCGAGCCTGATCCTTCTGCATTGCGGATCACTTCCCCAGAATTATCACTATTGTTGTTACTGAGTGATTGACTCTGGTCCGTACAATTTTTCCTTTTGGTCGGTTGTTCTTGCTCACCAGTGGTACGCTGGTAGAGCGATATTAATTCGTCGCGGCCTTGTCGTATGTCATCTTCCATCTCCTTGTGCAGGTCACTCAGTGCCTGCATGCCATCTATCAGCGACTTCAGTTGAATTTTCAGCTGATTTTTCTCACTAAGCTGTTTGATTGGAGCTTTGTTGGGCGCATCTCCTCTATGTCCCATTTCTTGTTTCGTGGATCCCCGCTTAATACGAGGGCGGTCATCGCCTGATTTTTGAGCGGCGTAAATTGATGGCTTGTTCTTCAAAATGTCATCTTTGTATGTCACATGACGCCATTGAGCATGTGCAGCCAGTCGTCAACATTGAGTTGATCTTGCTTGTTCTGTCGGTCAAACTTGCAGCTGGTCTTTGAGGCTGCTTGGTTCTTGCCGACGCAGTTTTTAGGTTGGTTAGTTGAACGAAGTTGCTTGAGTTTTGCCTTGAAAGACATAGTTAATCGCAGAACGTTTGAGGTTCTCGGATAAATCCAGACGATCTTGAAATATCCACACGATAGAGCTGAAGTCAATTCTTCCACTCCACGATGAAGCTTTGCGCAGTGGCGATACCGTAACCAATGAGGTTTATCCGAGGTGCGGTTATTGCTAGTTAGTGCGAATTTAATAGACTGATAAGTGTTTTGCTTCCGAGATTCACTCAATAGAATGCACAATACTGAAACTTGCCCCAATTTTTGTGTTAAATATACAACATAATATAAGAATGTCTTGATCAAGTCCATATGAGAGAATAGCGTTTTTCCATGTGAACCAAGCCTTACAGTCATTATCATGTATTTATCAAAAAGCATCCATTACGAATGGCTTTTCAGCTCTTTGTCGTTTAAGTAAATAGTGAAATTCGAATGAAAAGTCGATGAATGAAATGTATGAAATTGGTAAATGTGCTAAAACACAATAGAGCGCATGGGAATGGTAAGGTGAAATAAATAAAAATAAAATAAAATCAGTCAATATGATGCTTCTTGGTGTTTTTGGCGTTAATTTGGTGATCTCTGGTTTAATAGCTTTTTGTGCAGCTTGGACTTGAATTCAACTCGCAGTTTGTCTATTTTGACGTTGTTGTAAAGCTGTACACCGCTGTACAGCAGCCTCCACCTTCCAGTTTCGGTCGATATGCGCGGCAGCAGACAGCACTGTGTCGAGCCTCGTGTGTTGTGCTCATGCTGCGCGTTTAACGTGATCTCGCTTGCGAGTTGATGAGGCACGCCGAAGACGCAAATGTTGTGCACAGCAATAACACGGTGATAGTCAACAAGCTGTTCAGCAGTTAGCCAGCGGAGGGATCGGGATTGTTGTGCGATGCTGTCGTACTTCCTCCGCCCTGTGACTACTCTGGCGCAAAAATTCAACAATTTTTGAAGCTTGTTCAGTTCGGCTTTGCCACAGGTGCCGTACACTGAGACACAATAACGCAGTCTGCTGATCACAACACACTCGAGTGTTCTACGCAGGCAATTTTTTAGAAATGCTGCTCTTCGCGTGCGATATTCCGATGAGCATACCTGTGCATCCGCGGACGAGCTGGTCGATGTGATCAGTAATACGCAGGTGTCGGTCAACAGTCAGTCCCAGTATTTTGACTCACCTGCTTTCATGTATCGTGCTACCGTCGCACGAAATAGTCACAGATGGAATGCCTTGAAGTTGCCGTTTCGTGCCGACAAGCATGAATTTCGTTTTCGCCGAGTTGATCTTCATCCGGTTGGTTGAGCACCACCGGATTATATCGGAAAGTGCTTCCTCTACGGTCCGAATTATGTGTGATAGGTCTGTTTTGGCGCCAGATATCGCCAGCTGCAGTTCGTCCGCGTATTGAACTGTAGTCATCCCGCTGTATTTGGCAAGACATGAAGTCAGGTCGTTTGAGTACACGGTGAACTGAATGCAGCTGACTGCTCCGCCCTGGAACACCCCGAGACCGTTTTCCCTGATACTGGAGTACCGAGTCTGGCCGGACGGATCCCTGAGCTGCACCTGCTGGGTGTGCGCCTTGAGGTAGTCTTCAAACCAGTCCATCTCTACGCCATAGAGTTTAAGCTTATCCAATAGCTCTCTATGCGGAACGGTGTGGAAACATTTCGAAAAATCAAGTGACACTACTAAGGTTACTTTTCTGCTGTCCATGGCGCACAGGCAGTGCTCTGTCATCGTGTGTAGTGCGGTCTCGGTGGAGTATTTACGCCTGAAGCCGTGATGACTGTCAGAAGTCAGCTGGTGTCGCTCCATGTGCCTCAGCAACTGCACCTGCACAACTTTCTCTACAATCTTTGTGATTGCAGGCAGTATTGAAATTGGTCGAGTTGCACTAGGTTTGGACGACACTGTACTGGATTTGGGAATGGGTGTGACCAGGGTGTGTTTCCATGCCGCCGGCACTACACATTTGACGAGGCAGCTGTTAAAAATGTCGAGCAGTTGACGTCCAAATCCAGGCAGGAACTGATGCATCATGCGTACACTCACACCATCAGCACCAACTGAGTTTGACTTGTTTAGAGACATCACAGTGTGTCTCAATTGGCTCATGGTGATCGGCTGAATACACAAGTGAGCTGTTGTGATTTTCGGCAACAGAGTCGGTATCGGCACAGATGTTGCAGTAATAGTCGCAGCATTGTCGGGTCCGATGGAGACATAATACCTGTTCAGCTCTTCAGGACTTGCGCTAACAGTAGCGACGTTGTGCTTGTGGTCGATAATCGGTCAAATTACTCGCCACATTGCGTGTGGTTTAACTCCGTCAACCTTATTCTGAAAATTTGTGAGAGTATATTTTTGAACTGCGGCGCGATATTTCCGGTTGATTTATTTGTAGTTTTTATTTCGCCTTTCATCAGAGCTTCCGTTCTGGACTTCTTCAACTGCCACGTTTGTGCCGACGTTGGAGGTGCTTGGGTTGGCGGAAGACGGATCTCAGTAACAGGAGCAACAGCGTTCAGCATATTAGTGGAGATACTGATGAAATGTTGCCACTTTTGCTCCGTTTCCTCTGCATTTTATACTAGGCTCCAGTCTTGCACTGCTAACTGATAGCACTGGTCTGCATGATTTTCAAGGTTAAGTATCTGTTTGATTTTCTTGGCCCAATTTTGCACGCTGATTCAGAAAATCGCTTTCATTTTTCACAGTCAGGTCAAGTTTTAGAAATGAAACACTTTCTAGAAATGCTCATTTTCATTTGTATTGGTCGGCAAGTGATCCATTTGGTAATATCTCCAACTGGAAATCTGACATGACTGCTATGCAACTGATACATAAGGCTTTACAGGCGATTCACAGACTATTTACAGACCATTACATGTACATTACATGAGGTTAATAAGTATAAAAAATTGTGCAGCACTATATGCTTGGCTCTACTCAGGGATGAATGGCCGCTTCAGGGACTTTCGGTTGTGCCTGGCAGACACCACATCTCTTTTCAGGCACCAGTAGTAGTCAGCCAGAAAGTTGACGTCCCAGCGGCCTTGATAGCGTTCTTCCATCTGTCGGATATCCTGGTGAAAACGTTCCCCTTGTTCCTCACTGAAATCTCCACAATTCTCCAGAAAATAGTCCAGGTCAGGTCAGAGGAAGTGCATTTTCAGCGACATGCGCGCACCGTGTCGACGTGAGCTCTCCATGAGCTCATCGACACCATTATCATACTCTGGACTCTGGTGGTTGCCCAGAACGTTCTCTATGACTGACTTCACTCACTTTTCACTCTTGGGAATTTTTGCCGCAGAAAATCGAATCCTTCACCTTATTTGTCCAACGCTTTCACAAAGTTCTTCATGAGACCGAGTTTGATGTGCAGTGGTGGCAGCAGAATCTGTTGCGGGTCAACCAGAGAATGTTCCAGAACGTTGTGCGAGCCGGGCTCTAGTCCTGACCTTGACGGCCACTCTCGTTGGACATAATGCTTGTCGTCTGACCGGCTGTCCCACAAGCACATGAAGCATGGATACTTCGTGTACCCACCTTACAGATCTAGGACGAGACCACTACTTTGAGATATCCACACATCAGCCAACCATGGTCCTTGTAGTTGAGAGCGGACAGCAGTCGCCTCATGCTGTTATGAGTTTCTCTCATTTCAGCTGAGTGTGCGACAGGGATCGAGCCGAACTTACCGTTATTGAGAACAGCCTTGAGTCTCTACTGGACGAATCGATTAAAAGCCTCCATTCGGTAGCGCCATACTTCAACCCCATGACTTTTTATATATATAACAAACAAATCGTTTATATCAAACCTAAAGATTACACCATCACAAGACCACTATGGGAAAATCGGCACATCATTGACAAGACATTCACCACCAAGACAATAAAAACAAACTTATCAATCAACAACGCATTCCTAAGCTGAGAAGCAAGAAAAGGGCAACAAGTCGCCTAGTGACACCACACATCATATCACAGCAAACCAACACTGTCAAAGAAACCAACTGAATACATATAACATCTTTCACACAATTGTACAATCATACACAATCGTAACAATGATTAAACAACACATAGTCGACCAAAAGCTCTCCCGAAAGCACCCTCCGGTTGGAATCCCATCTCTCTCCCCAATCTCCAGAGAACAAGGAGGTCATCACGGTTTAAGTCACAATCTTGGGAACATAACTCAAACTCAGCTTTTGGAAACATCCAGGTCTCCAGCATACCTTGTACCGGCTTAACACGAGATGAAGATGAACTCTCACATCACAAATGTTAGGTCGAGTTGCGCTCTAGAAGTGTATCACAGAAAAGTTTTTCACAATACCCTTCAAGTGCCTCTGAATAATTCTAACGCGTCCTCGTCCATAAGTGTGAGAGAGAGTCCAAACACGTCTTCTACAAAGTCCTTCTCTCGAAAGCCCTTCAAGCACTTTGATGTAATCACGTGTTTCAGAGATTAAGTTATCCTCTACCGAATCTCTGTCGGTTGCGCCTCCAAGATACTCTTCGATCATTAAAGACCGTCTCCGAAGACAGTCAAGGGACAAGGTGTGGTCGAAAGTTGCTGCTGTGCCAACGCAACTGTCCAAGTCTCGAGTGACACCCCTGTAGTCTTGAACCGCGGGTAACATCTCGAGGATGTCACATTCTTTGTCCCCCGTCTTTCCAAACACCCAATACTTCTTACTGAGGACACACTTCCAGCAATGAGTCGGCACTCCATAAAACCCCTTGCTAGTTAGCACTATACAAGGAATGTCAGTCTCTACTCTTCTCAGCACTTCACAGGAAACACACACGTCATCAGGTCGTAGAGGAGGGAGCCTTTGTGTTAAGCTACACCTTATCGTTTCGGGAATGTCAAGAGCTAACCCACAAGGATCCGATCTCACTAAACTCGGTTCGAGGTTGACATCGATTGCGTTCTCCATACTCCCTGCAGGCATGACTAAGATTCCTGGCTCGAGCTCATTCAGACGATGAGAGATTGCGCAAAACATTCACCAGACTTATCCATAAAGCTCACAATTCGCTTTGGAGAAACCAAGATAGGTAAAGCCAACAAATCCTGCGAACACCTCTCCTCTGGACCGAAACACCATGCAATGCTGCAATCGGGAAAGGGTTCCTGGTGTTTGGGTTTCAGTCGTCCCTTGTTCTCTCCACTGAGCTTCAACCACCGGTTTTCAAAGGCGCGTATCCTGGGGATGACACCGCAGGTTGCGACTGGCGTCTGTCTTCCCTTGGCACGAAGGGTTTGAATGTACGTGGCCTCTTCTTCTAAGCAGTACGGTCTCACCGCTCTTGCTGGCATCTTCATCACCCTCTCTAGAGTCATCGAGGAGGTTAAAAACCGATCGGAGTTATAGTGAGACGGCAAGTAGAGGTAGTTGAGGAGACGGCTGGGCTCAGACAGCAGTCGTATGAGTCGACGGGTTACTCCAGTTGCTATTCGGGCAATCGCTGTTCCGCCCCTCCTGCTCGACGCTTTCATTAGCGGATGTCGTGATCCGCTCATAACTGCCGCCCTTGCAAACTGAAACATCGGTGAGTCTTCACCTGCAAATGATGCGAGTCTACTGATTAAGCTGACCACTCTCGGTATGTCGCCTACCTGCTTAATCAGGTACAAAGCCAACGCGTGGATGCAAGTCTCAAGATCAGTTAAGGCGAACTCTGTCAGATTTACAAAACCAGGAAGATTCGACGCATTTTGCGTACCTAAGTCAACACTCTGCAAATGCCGCGATTCCCAACGCACCATGTGGGTGGCCCATTTGCCGGCGACGTAATACGCCAGTCCGATAGACGCTTCAACAATCTCTTTCGTTTCAGAGTTTTCAGCCCCGCTGATTGCAATTTCAGTTATTTGCATCCCAAGTGGTAAACCACTATATGACAGCTCATCTGGAAGGTCAAAACTGGAACGCCCGACCTCAACTGTACATTCACTACAGTTGAACGATAACGCCCACTTCCCGGACGTCTTCACTCCCTCGTACTCCATGATACATAAACGCGAGAGCCCACAAAGAATAGATGCTTGAAAACACAATGTGTAGTCAGTGGATTGTTTTGCGAATTGTATTGCCGTATCTGTGATGATGGTACAGTGAGTGCAGTAATTGTATAATGACTTGATTATTGCTCCGTGCGATGAGGCATCGTCGAGCAGTCTGTGTTGAATTGATCCTCCTACAACTCTGCGTGCTACTTTTACCAAATCATCAATCGATAATTATCGATTGATGATTATAATCAATGTGGTCTTCTCAGAGCACATTCGGAGCAGTAGTGTTGCTAAGTTTGAATTGTCGCCAAACAACCCAAGACAGCATGTCTGTTATCTGCTTGAGTGATGACACCATGAATGTGCTGTCAATGATTGCGAGGCTGGATCGTCTTGTTTTCATCGATGTTATAGACCCGACATACGGTTTGTGAGGTCCCCGAATTCTCAGCTTGTTGGTTGTGTCATCAACAGTAATCAAGATGGACCGACTAGGATCGATCTGATCAGAGTCCCATTTGGACAATACACACTGTTTTGTCGTGCACGGCATCCTCACACCTTCCATAGCTATGCCCCATGACTTCTCACGAAGCTCTTGTGCGATCGTATTGCTGCACAGAGAGGACGGATTGAGCAGGACGTCTTCAATGCTGCGTGATGTCTCGTGACATAGCCGTGCTCTGATGTATGCTAGCAGGCTGTCATTCATCGATTGTACTAGTTCGCGAAAATCAGTCTCTGATATGTCTGTCCCCTCACTCCGTTCAAGTGTCTGCCTCACGGTTCGTGAGGTACTATATTGGCCCACCACTTTATCGCTCAAGGCGACATTCGAGAGCTTGAAGAGGTGAGCCGCTACACGCGGGTTAAATGGATCTATCTTCAAGAGATCAGATACGAGTTCCCGTCTCTGCTGAGTAGATTCCACGGAGAACAAGTTAACAATGTCCGGGTTCTTTACTATCAATGGCAAGTCATCTTTCACCCGACGCCGAATCACATTCTCAGCGCTATGAGGGATCGTGAGGTTCAATGCAAAGGGATTCATAAGAATCGATCGTTGAGCTCAGCTTGGCTCAGTGGCACCGGCCGGTCCTGCTCTGGTGGCTCGAATGTGCCAGATTCGTCGGCACCGGTATCATCTCCTGACTCTGGGTCGGACGACGACTTCATGTTGACGTCATGTTCCGGAATAGGGACATCAAGGCCGTGTGTTACTTAATTGCTCAAGGAACGTCGGGACACTGAACATGCTGTTTGTTTTTTCGATTAATACCATGTAGATTCGTCATACAGAAGTGCCGTATTTGCCGGTGCATAAGTCGACCTCCTAAAATTCGACGGAAATTTACGATATTATGATATATCCTTTGTATACGCCGAGCTCAATTGTTTCATTATATTAAACTATAAAATTCAATCAAAAATATGTTAATTCGACGAACGCTTTATAATGATTCAGTTTCTCGCTGTTTGATGAGCCTGACGGACGCACACTCACGCACAATGCGATGCATGAGAAACGTCCTGGGTTACCATCACATTAGAAGCTATGAATACGAAGTTAAATTTTATGACTGTATAAGTCGAGGTCGATTTTTTTCGGTCGATTTTTCATCGAAAAAGGTCGACTTATACACCGGCAAATACGGTAACAGTCCGTGGAGCGATCTTTACCGTCCCTCCAAAATATCGGAACCCCGAACCGCATACTGCTCTTCCGTTTGTTTCTCCAATCCCGTAGGTTTTGCACACATGTTTTATAACACATATGAGGGGCGAAGGGCTTATCTTGGTCGCCAAGCTTGACTCCGAAGTAAGCGTGATATGACTTTATCACAAAATCTGTAATTCTCGCTTGACGGTCCGGAAGGGTCACTTTTCCACAAATATAGCAAAACCTATCAGGGTGATTACTGCACTTCCGATTCATTGTGGTAACATTCCAGACCTGAAATGATGAGAACAAGGTTATTTTATGTAAGCGCACTCCGCACAATTCGAGGGAAACTATATGTCATGAACACCAACTCTTTGCTCAAAGCGAAGTCGCCGTCGCCAGTCACCGAGGAAAACACTGGGAGCGAAACACCCAGACAATTGTGGCGCACCGACACGTGTTATAAAATCAGCTGATCAACGTTTGAGAATACCTACTGCGTAAAATACTGCTACAAGAATACTAGTGCAGCAACGTCCCAGCCAGTCCACATCACGCCATAATCCTGTACAAACTCAATAGTATAATTTCAACCGTGAATGTGTTTTTATTCTTGTTATTGGGTTTTGAGTCACATTAACCCAAGTTAGGACTAATTAGTGCCAATAGAAATAGGAGAGTGATGAGAAGGATGGCAAAGGAAATGAGAGGATAGGGTGGGATGAGCTGTGGTAACCCGGAGGAACGCAACTTCCCCGACCAGCCGAGATGGGGGAACTGCCTGGCCCCATGTGGGGCATTTTTTCCTATATCCAGCATAGCGTAAAAAACTGACCTGATTGATAAAAAATGGATTGCATTTCTGAATTTAGCATGCGAAACTGACCCTAAATCAGCTGAAAGACATCTGACCTTTGTGCAAAAGATTTGAAACGCAGGTCAGTGTAATTGATGTCGACATTATCAATACGTGACAGGCGTCTTCCGAAAACAGTTATTCGTTTTCTGAGGATTGTTCGTCCTATCTTCAACAACACACGCCATATGTCATGCGGAGTTCCATATTGACAATGTGTTACGCCCTATCGCTTAACCTAGCCACCGTTGTTCAGGGCAATAATGTCCAATAGCGACTGTGCAGGACGATACGTCGGCGATCTTGTGTTGCAGGCTGTTTTGACGATACAATATAGTGTTGAGGATACAACATCGGATAACGGTCGGGCATCGTCGTGTCTGGTATTTACGTGTACAAGTGAAATAGAGGTACTATTTAGTAGTAAACGAATATAATAAATTATTCCTAGCTCAATAAGCAAACGCATGCGATAAAACAGGTCAGTTTTGGTGGAGGAAATATATTGTGTACGTTCTGCAAGCATCCAAACGTAACTGATTGCACAATGGAGCGTTACAGGTATTGGGACGTCCATGTAGTACAAGGAATGATCTTAATATCCCAAACACCAGAAACTTGATTTTCCGATGTTATTTTGTGCTTGTTTTGATGCCTCCGATGTCGTCTTGATATGGTGTCCAATCGATGTTATCAGATCCTGGAGGAACCGTGATTTACACTTGATGGAAGGTGCTAATGTGTTGTTGCAGATGTTATCCCGAGGCACGGACTTGCCATATCAAATAGGTAGATTGTGTTTGTGAGATAATGTGACGTGGCAGCGATCATTTTGGTGTTAATTAAATGTTTCAGCACCGCTCCGTAGGCACACGTCGCCAAACAGCCGATGTAGATGCCATTCGAAGTGCTATGAGGTGATGGCAAATCCATGTTATAAGAAGACTGAAGATTGTTGCGGTTCTGTCTGTCTATTATTTGCTGCTTTCGACACTGGCTGATCTGTGTTACAAGGAGATAATGACATATGCAAGTAAATCTTCAAGACAGAGCTGAATTCTTGAAATGTGGTCTTATAAGTGGTGTAGTCTTATAAACCTTCGCTTGTTTCATATGAGCTTGCCGCGAGCAGCCATGGCTTTCTCTAGAAGATTGATTCGAAGCTCAAGCTCTTGTACGTTTATAGTTTCAGTGTCCGAATCGTACTTGTTCGAAAGAATATGTACATTGCAGGCTGCAGGATCACGTTGAGCTGCATGTGTTTGTTCACTTCTTGACAACAAGTGTTGAGGCGCATTCATGTCAGACCTTGGTTCTCTATGTTGATATGCACCAACACCATGTCTTTTGAAGTTGCGCGTTGGCTGTATTTTAATGTTATTTGCCGGGGTGCCATTGACCAAACCAATGCTGGTATCATTCAATGCCTGACGTGCTATTGCTTTTTTTGGAGTAATCTTTGATGTCATTTTGTTGCTAAGTGTGCCTATCATTGAATTTCGTTGTTGAATGATAGTTTTTTGGATGTTTTCAGCGATGTGTTTGTGCCGCTTTTCCACATAAACTGTAGGATCGAAGCGTTGACGACCGCCGGTAAATCGCGATCGTAGCGAAGGACTCTTATCCCGAGGTGCCGACATTGTCTTCATTGTCTCCATTTGAATTCTATTGTTTCTGTCAGCACTGCGTTTTCTCCGTTCTTCTACGTACGCGGTGGGATTGAATCGCTGATTGCTACTTCTAGAACGTGATCGCGATGAGTGATTTCTATTCTGAGGTGCCGACATCGCGTTAATTGTCTCCAGTAGATTTTTGTGTTTTCTGTCACAAATCCCTTTCCGCTGTTTTTCTACATAGACTGTGGGTTTGAAAGGATAATTATCACTTATATGGCGGAACCGTGATGAAGTACCCTTGCCCGGTGACGCCGACATATTGTTGATCGTTTCCATCTTAATTCTGTGACTTCTTTCTGCACTGCGTTCCAGTCGCTTTTCCACATATGCAGTGGGATTGAAGCGGTTATTTTTGCTTCTTGACCTGTGCTGTGGTGAAGCACGTTTGCCCATTGAAGCTGACATCTCATTCATCGCTTCCATTTGGGTCTTTTGGCTTCTCTCGGCACTTCGTCTTCGCCGTTCTTCCACATATGCAGTGGGATTGAACCGGTGCAATGGGGTCTTTGTTGGGTGCAATCGTTTTGAAGCGCCCTTGTCCATTGCACATAACCCTCCGTTTTTCGGTTGGATCTTTTGGTTTATCTCGGCACATCGTCTTCGCCTTTCTTTCACATACGCTGTGGGATCGAAGTGGTGGCCAGTACTTCTTGAGCGCGACCGTGAAGGCGAGCTTTTACCCAGAGTCGCCAACCTTGCCTCCAGCCTATTTATCTCTTGTTGCTGGTTGTTCTTGAATTGACAGTTTCGCCGCTGTTCTAGGGGTGTGGTAGCAGGGCTGAAGCACTTATAATCTACCCTGCTGCGATTATTACTCATTGGTGCCGGAGAAGAGGCAGTCTTTTTCTTCACTGCAAATCCAGCCACTTTTTTGTGATCAACACTGTACGTATGGTGTTGGGTAGACTTGCTATGTAAAGGTTTTCGTTGGCGCTTGAACGAGTTTTGGTTGCCTGTACCGCTTGGCTGGCGTCGCTCCTCAATGCCGGGGCGAGGTGGTGTTAGATCGCATTTGATATTACATCTAGCTGCCGGTTGTACGGCACGAGATGTTAACCTATCACGAGATGTTAACGTGGCATATCCCTGAGGATCAAGTAGAGCGCTGAATACGGCTGTGCTGGACGTGTTGGGGCAAGGAATACAGGGAAAAGG
This sequence comes from Sacculina carcini, assembly GCA_916048095.2. Lineage (NCBI taxonomy): Eukaryota > Metazoa > Arthropoda > Thecostraca > Sacculinidae > Sacculina > Sacculina carcini. The sequence goes on from OU696573.1 coordinate 2,062,602, forward strand.
CGAACAAGGCCTACTGTTTTCACCCTTTTTCTCACTCTGTCGTTTATCACGAATATTGTCCTTTGAAGATGATATCGGTGTTCTTGTCGATGTCGGAGGTAAAGGCAAATGTTGTGATGGACTATTTGACTCTGACTTCTGGCGATGTTGTTGTTTATGCTGCTGCTGTTTATAACAAATGGGCAGTTTTTCATCTAGCGCCAATGATGCGGCAATTATCCACGGTTGGTGTGGATTCTTGTACGGCTGCTCCGAGATCTCCGGCAATACATTGCTGCTAGATTGCAGTCCATGCAAGCTAATGGTGTCAATCTGCAGCTCCAATCTGACATTCTCCTGTCGTAGACGATGTAGAGATTCCATACGACTGTCCGCCTCTTCACTTTCCTCGGTCACGTTTGAACTGCAGTCAAGTGTATGTTGCAGAGATAACCTCTGTGGTAGCTGCACGTCACGTGACCGATTGTCATTCGTTGACTCGGTGAGGGCTAGATGACTGATGTTCGATGTGTTGTTTTCTTCGTGTTGTCCTCGGTCTGTGGTGTTTAACGATACTCGTTCAGGAATCGGGATACCGGCCAGAGGAAAATATGTCCGCAGAAGCTTGTTCTGCTTGTTCTTTGACGATGTTGCGTCATTGATGCTACTCTTCAGTAGCCATCTGCCGCTGAACATGAAGTCGCTCATGTTCGATGACAGTTGTTCACTGATGTTTCACTGATGGTTGAAGGAATCGCTTGCTGTATTACAGCTTGAGACGTTCCAGCTCACTATGAGAGAGTTGAAATGCAAATGGCTTCCACGAAGCTTGATTAGCTCACGTTGATTCTGAAATAAAAAATTACTAGCTGAAAACGTGCTGAGCGTCTTAAATATCCTTTACTACATAATATTTATTTCAAAAATACAACATTGCTACATAATTGTGTGAATTTCAGTCATTGTACATTGTACAATGTACTATGACAGTGTTTAGTGCGAATTTGATTGATTATTGAGTTTTTGGGGTGCACCGGCCTCTAGGACCATATGGCACCCCCCAGTCTGTTAATAGCTAAATTAAACTAAAACTATGCATATGAACGTAATGGAGCGATGAAATAAATAAGCGTGAGGTTGAGTGATATGAATATGAAAGTCAGAAGAATAAACATCAATAGATAGTTCTAAAGGGCAAAAGCCGTGAAAATTAAAAAATGCGGCCTTCAATGACCGCCGATTGCTTCTGTCCAAGACCAATCACTGTCATGATGAAAATGCACACAAGCCAGTTGTAAGGGCTGTTGAATTTGCTGGTGCCTCGACATGCCGAGCCTGATCCTCCTGCATTGCGGATCACTTCCCCAGAATTATCACTATTGTTGTTACTGAGTGATTGACTCTGGTCCGTACAATTTTTCCTTTTGGTCGGTTGTTCTTGCTCACCAGTGATACGTTGATAGAGCGATATTAATTCGTCGCGGCCTTGTCGTATGTCATCTTCCATCTCCTTGTGCAGGTCACTCAGTGCCTGCATGCCATCTATCAGCGACTTCAGTTGAATTTTCAGCTGATTTTTCTCACTAAGCTGTTTGATTGGAGCTTTGTTGGGCGCATCTCCTGTATGTCCCATTTCTTGTTTCGTGGATCCCCGCTTAATACGAGGGCGGTCATCGCCTGATTTTTGAGCGGCGTAAATTGATGGCTTGTTCTTCAAAATGTCATCTTTGTATGTCACATGACGCCCATTGAGCATGTGCAGCCAGTCGTCAACATTGAGTTGACCTTGCTTGTTTTGTCGGTCAAACTTGCAGCTGGTCTTTGAGGCTGCTTGGTTCTTGCCGACGCAGTTTTTAGGTTGGTTAGTTGAACGAAGTTGCTTGAGTTTTGCCTTGAAATACATAGTTAATCGCAGAACGTTTGAGGTTCTCGGATAAATCCAGACGATCTTGAAATATCCACACGATAGAGCTGAAGTCAATTCTTCCACTCCACGATGAAGCTTTGCGCAGTGGCGATACCGTAACCAATGAGGTTTATCCGAGGTGCGGTTATTGCTAGTTAGTGCGAATTTAATAGACTAATAAGTGTTTTGCTTCCGAGATTCACTCAATAGAATGCACAATACTGAAACTTGCCCCAATTTTTGTGTTAAATATGCAACATAATATAAGAATGTCTTGCTCAAGTCCATATGAGAGAATAGCGTTTTTCCATGTAAACCAAGCCTTATAGTCATTATCAAAAAGCATCCATTACGAATGGCTTTTCAGCTCTTTGTCGTTTAAGTAAATAGTGAAATTCGAATGAAAAGTTGATGAATGAAATGTATGAAATTGGTGAATGTGCTAAAACACAATAGAGCGCATGGGAATCGTAAGGTGTAATAAATAAAAATAAGATAAAATCAGTCAATATGATGCTTCTTGGTTTTTTGCGTTAATTTGGCGACATTGGTCTCTGGTTTAATAGCTTTTTGCGCAGCTTGGACTTGAATTCAACTCGCGCTTTGTCTATTTTGACGTTGATATAAAGCTGTACACCGCTGTACAGCAGCCTCCACCTTCCAGTTTCGGTCGATATGCGCGGCAGACAGCACTGTGTCGAGCCTGTGTGTTGTTGCTCATGCTGCGCGTTTAACGTGATCTCGCTTGCGAGTTGATTAGGCACGCCGAAGACGCAAATGTTGTGCACAGCAATAACACGGTGATGGTCAACAAGCTGTTCAGCAGTTAGCCAGCGGAGGGATCGGGATTGATGTGCGATGCTGTCGTACTTCCTCCGCCCTGTGACCACTCTGGCGCAAAAATTCCACACTTTTTGAAGCTTGTTCAGTTCGGCTTTTCCACAGGTACCGTACACTGAGACACAATAACGCAGTCTGCTGATCACAACACACTCGAGTGTTCTACGCAGGCAATTTTTTAGAAATGCTGTTCTTCGCGTGCGATATTCCGATGAGCATACCTGTGCATCCGCGGACGAGCTGGTCGATGTGATCAGTAAAACGCAGGTGTCGGTCAACAGTCAGTCCCAGTATTTTGACTCACCTGCTTTCATGTATCGTGCTACCGTCGCACGAAATAGTCACAGATGGAATGCCTTGAAGTTGCCGTTTCGTGCCGACAAGCATGAATTTCGTTTTCGCCGAGTTGATCTTCATCCGGTTGGTTGAGCACCACCGGATTATATCGGAAAGTGCTTCCTCTACGGTCCGAATTATGTGTGATAGGTCTGTTTTGGCGCCAGATATCGCCAGCTGCAGTTCGTCCGCGTATTGAACTGTAGTCATCCCGCTGTATTTGGCAAGACATGAAGTCAGGTCGTTTGAGTACACGGTGAACTGAATGCAGCTGACTGCTCCGCCCTGGAACACCCCGAGACCGTTTTCCCTGATACTGGAGTACCGAGTCTGGCCGGACGGATCCCTGAGCTGCACCTGCTGGGTGTGCGCCTTGAGGTAGTCTTCAAACCAGTCCATCTCTACGCCATAGAGTTTAAGCTTATCCAATAGCTCTCTATGCGGAACGGTGTCGAAACATTTCGAAAAATCAAGTGACACTACTAAGGTTACTTTTCTGCTGTCCATGGCGCACAGGCAGTGCTCTGTCATCGTATGTAGTGCGGTCTCGGTGGAGTATTTACGCCTGAAGCCGTGATGACTGTCAGAAGTCAGCTGGTGTCGCTCCATGTGCCTCAGCAACTGCACCTGCACAACTTTCTCTACAATCTTTGTGATTGCAGGCAGTATTGAAATTGGTCGAGTTGCACTGGGTTTGGACGACACTGTACTGGATTTGGGAATGGGTGTGACCAGGGTGTGTTTCCATACCGCCGGCACTACACATTTGACGAGGCAGCTGTTAAAAATGTCGAGCAGTTGACGTCCAAATCCAGGCAGGAACTGATGCATCATGCGTACACTCACACCATCAGCACCAACTGAGTTTGACTTGTTTAGAGACATCACAGTCTGTCTCAATTGGCTCATGGTGATCGGCTGAATACACAGGTGAGCTGTTGTGATTCTCGGCAACAGAGTCGGTATCGGCACAGATGTTGCAGTAATAGTCGCAACATTGTCGGGTCCGATGGAGACATAATATCTGTTCAGCTCTTCAGGAGTTGCGCTAACAGTAGCGACGTTGTGCTTGCGGTCGATGATCGGTCAAATTACTCGCCACATTGCGTGTGGCTTAACTCCGTCAACCTTATTCTGAAAATTAGTGAGAGTATGTTTTTGAACCGCGGCGCGATATTTCCGGTTGATTTATATGTAGTTTTTATTTTGCCTTTCATCAGAGCTTCCGTTCTGGACTTCTTTAACTGCCACGTTTGTGCCGACATTGGAGGTGCTTGGGTTGGCGGAAGACGGATCTTAGTAACAGGAGCAACAGCATTCAGCATATTAGTGAAGATTCGGATGAAATTTTGTCACTTTTGCTCCGTTTTCTCTTCATTTTCTACTAGGCTCCAGTCTTGCACTGCTAACTGATAGCACTGGTCTGCATGATTTTAAAAGTCAAGTATCTGTTTGATTTTCTTGGCCCAATTTTGCATGCTGATTCAGAAAATCGCTATCATTTTTCCCAGTCAGGTCAAGTTTTCGAAATGAAACACTTTCTAGAAATGCTCATTTCCATTTGTATTGGTCGGCAAGTGATCCATTTGGTAATATCTCCAACTGGAAATCTGACATGACTGCTATGCAACTGATACATAAGGCTTTACAGGCGACTCACAGACTATTTACAGACGATTACAGACAGTACATTACATGACGTTAATAAGTAAAAAAAATTGTGCAGCACTATATGCTTGGCTCTACTCAGGGATGAATGGCCGCTTCAGGGACTTTCGGTTGTGCCTGGCAGGCACTACATCTCTTTTTAGGCACCAGCAGTAGTCATCCAGAAAGTTGACGTCCCAGCGGCCTTGATAGCGTTCTTCCATCTGTCGGATATCCTGGTGAAAACGTTCCCCTTGTTCCTCACTGAAATCTCCACAATTCTCCAGAAAATAGTCCAGGTCAGGTCTGAGGAAGTGCATTTTCAGCGACGTGCGCGCACCGTGTCGACGTAAGCTCTCCATGAGCTCATCGACACCATTCTCATACTCTGGACTCTGGTGGTTGCCCAGAACGTTCTCTATGAAGGACTTCACTCACTTTTCACTCTTGGGAATTTTTGCTGCATAAAATCGAATCCTTCACCTTATTTGTCCAACGCTTTCACAAAGTTCTTCATAAGACCGAGTTTGATGTGCAGTGGTGGCAGCAGAATCTGTTGCGGGTCGACCAGAGAATGTTCCAGAACATTGTGCGAGCCGGGCTCTAGTCGTGACCTTGACGGCCACTCTCGTTGGACATAATGCTTGTCGTCTGACCGGCTGTCCCACAAGCACATGAAGCATGGATACTTCGTGTACCCACCTTACAGATCTAGGACGAGACCACTACTTTGATATATCCACACATCAGCCAACCATGTTCCTTGTAGTTGAGAGCGGACAGCAGTCGCCTCATGCTGTTATGAGTTTCTCTCATTTCAGCTGAGTGTGCGACAGGGATCGAGCCGAACTTGCCGTTATTGAGAACAGCCTTGAGTCTCTACTGGACGAATCGATTAAAAGCCTCCATTCGGTAGCGCCATACTTCAACCCCATGACTTTTTATATATATAACAAACAAATCGTTGATATCAAACCTAAAGATTACACCATCACAAGAACACTATGGGAAAACCGGCACATCATTGACAAGACATTCACCACCAAGACAGTAAAAACAAACTTCTCAATCAACAACGCATTCCTAAGCTGAGAAGCAAGAAGAGGGCAACAAGTCGCCTAGTGACACCACACATCATATCACAGCAAACCAACACTGTCAAAGAAACCAACTGAATACATATAACATCTTTCACACAATTGTACAATCATACACAATCGTAACAATGATTAAACAACACATAGTCGACCAAAAGCTCTCCCGAAAGCACCCTCCGGTTGGAATCCCATCTCTCTCCCAATCTCCAGAGAACAAGGAGGTCATCACGGTTTAAGTCACAATCTTGGGAACATAACTCAAACTCAGCTTTTCGGACACATCCAGGTCTCCAGCATACCTTGTACCGGCTTAACACGAGATGAAGATGAACTCTCACATCACAAATGTTAGGTCGAGTTGCGCTCAAGAAGTGTATCACAGAAAAGTTTTTCACAATACCCTTCAAGTGCCTCTGAATCATTCTAACGCGTCCTCGTCCATAAGTGTGAGAGAGAGTCCACACACGTCTTCTAGAAAGTCCTTCTCTCGAAAGCCCTTCAAGCACTTTGATGTAATCACGTGTTTCAGAGATTAAGTTATCCTCTACCGAATCTCTGTGGGTTGCGCCTCCAAGATACTCTTCGATCTTTAAAGACCGTCTCCGAAGACAGTCAAGGGACCAGGTGTGGTCGAAAGTTGCTGCTGTGCCAACGCAACTGTCCAAGTCTCGAGTGACACCCCTGTAGTCTTGAACCGCGGGTAACATCTCGAGGATGTCACATTCTTTGTCCCCCGTCTTTCCAAACACCCAATACTTCTTACTGAGGACACACTTCCAGCAATGAGTCGGCACTCCATAAAACCTCTTGCTAGTTAGCACTATACAAGGAATGTCAGTCTCTACTCTTCTCAGCACTTCACAGGAAACACAGACGTCATCAGGTCGTGGAGGAGGGAGCCTTTGTGTTAAGCTACACCTTATCGTTTCGGGAATGCCAAGACCTGACCCACAAGGATCCGATTTCACTAAACTCGGTTCGAGGTTGACATCCAAACCAATATATGACGGCTCATCTGGAAGGTCAAAACTGGTACGCCCGACCTCAACTGTACATTCACTACAGTTGAACGATAACGCCCACTTCCCGGACGTATTCACTCCCTCGTACTCCATGATACATAAACGCGAGAGCCCACAAAGAATAGATGCTTAAAAACACAATGTGTAGTCAGTGGATTGTTTTGCGAATTGGATTGCCGTATCTGTGATGATGGTACAGTGAGTGCAGTAATTGTATAATGAGTAGGGTGACCTTTTGTTGCGCTAAAAATCAAGAAAAGTTGCGCTAAAAAATTCAAAAAGTTGCGCTAAAAATTCAAAAAGTTGCGCTAAAAGTTGCAATAATTTGTTTTCGAAAACACAACTAAAAATGGTTGAGAATGTTCGAATAACGAATTGTTTGACAAATGTTCTAAGATTTTGAGTATGAACATTTTGGGATAAGTTCCTGTTATCTTTAGAATTTTCAATTATTTTGTCATGAAATTTGTTTTTCTTTGAGCGCGGACCCTAAAATATATGTATATTGATCGTGACGAAGTATTATTCCGTTGTTGAATTTCAATGTCATTGTTTTTTAAATATCAATACATTTAGCGTCTATAATCAATGTGTAAGTTAATCAAACCACTAACGAATATCCCAAATTGATGCAAGAACCATGTGCAAGCGTTGTTGCTCTAAAGTTGATATTCAGAATGCAATCTAGTTTGCTCCAGATTAATCAAAACCAGATACAACTGTAAAAAGATTAAGAATAACTCAAAACACAAAATATATTTGTATGCGAATACATAATCAGTCAGAAGAATTGTAATACATCCTCAAATAGGCCTCCACATTTTTTTTATCAAAGTTTCGGTCGTCTGCAAGCAACTTGTTCAGCATGCTGAATCACCTTTCAACGGAAACAGATGTTGCCTGACAATGCTGCAGACTCACATACAGAGCTGGTGAGATGTCACTGCGCTCGTACTTCAGAATGGCCTTCAGGTCTGTGTTTTTCTCGATCCTTTTGGTGAGATATTGTTTGAGATCAGCATCTTCACCGAATTTCAGCTTGGTCAAATCACTGAACGGTTTCTTTAATGTGTAATAGGGGCTTTCGACTCAGGGAAACAATTGAGCGAGCTCAACGTAGTTCCGCTTGATCGCAGCCAGGTCTTCGATGATTGTTGCATTCCCAAGTGCCTCCTTGGCTCGAGACACCAAAAGACCTTCGAAGCCAGAAACAATATCTTTAACCTCTGGCAAATTTTCTGCGTAATAAAACGCCGCGTTCAACCAGCTTGCCCATCGTGTGACAACAGGTTGCGGTGGACATCCTATGACATTGAACGCGTTTTGGCGACCCGATTTTTCGTAGTAGCAGCCTTCACTCGAGCGATGAGTGTGTCTACACTGGGAAACTTGGCTCGGACCTTTTCAGCACAGTTGTGTAAAAGGTGTGCAACACAGGTGACATGAGAAAGGCGCGGGTAAAGCTTCTTCAGTGTGTTGCCTGCACTCACCATGTACCTGGCAGCATCTGAAATGAGCAGGACAACCTTGCTTCGTTGAACGTCGACTCTTTTGACAGCGTCATCTATGTGCTCAATGGCCACTTGGCTGTTCACACTGGAGACGGGTTTACAGTGAACCAAATATGTTTTTGTAGGTTCAGAGACGTTGCCAACCAGGACACTGAAAAACTTGGTTCCGTTTACTTCTGTTTCATCGGCCACGAAAAACAACTCCAGGTTCGACAGTCTGTCGATCATGTTCTGCAGTTCCTTGTCAGCCATCTCCATCACACGAGAACGACATGCTGATTCAGATGGTGGACACTGCCCCATGAACTCAAACAGCTCGCGCACTTTTTGATTGCGGAGTTTTTTCAGTGGTATATCGGCCGAGAGAAAGGCTCGGTTAACTCGATCAATAATATCATATCTCTGCTTTGGAATGAATAACTGTTCATTCTGCGATGATTTTATGCTCATTTTCGCTTGATGCTAGATGATCCTCTGTGCTTGTCCACTGAAGATTTCCTCTCTCCGTCTACCGAACATACACATAATTTGCAAAACAAATCTCCTTTGGGCGTAAGCTGGAATTCCTCGGGATACCTTTGCACAATGGCTTGGCATTTAGCCTTCTTGGATGAAGCACACTTAGGCATTATGAACAATCAACAGACACACCCACAAACTATCACTAGCGCACTAACCAGCATTCAACCGTTGCCCTATCAACCCATTGTGAATTTTAGATGGACAAATGCACGTAAATTTTAGATGGACAAATGCACGTGCCTATGTCAATCAGAGCGCTCCTCTTTCTCGATGTGGGCACACACACTCACGCGCACACATAATGCCTACCAATTCACACGGTTACATCACACGCCTTTCAAACACATGTATTTAGTTTGCATTGACAATGCGTCAATTTTATTTGTATTAAACAGCTTCAAGAACTAAAAACTGTATTGGAAGTTTAAAAACTGATCATAAAGTTCAAAAACTTGTTCTCAAGCCAAAAAACTTGCCCTCAAAAACGAATAAATTGCAAAAGTTGCGCTAAAAACGAAAAGTTGCGCTAAAAACCAAAAGTTGCAAAAAGTTGCATTTATAACTCACTCAATACTTACCTCAGATAAAAAATAAACGTATTTTTGGGCTTTTCAAGATGAGTAGAGTCTATGATAAAAAAGTTGCATTTGCAACAAAAGGTCACCCTAATAATGAGCTGATCATTGCTCCGTGCGATGAGGCATCGTCGAGCAGTCTGTGTTGAATTGATCCTCCTACAACTCTACGTGTTACTTTTACCAAATCATCAATCGATACTGTGGTCTTCTCAAAGCAGTAGTGTTGCTAAGTTTGAACTGTCGCCAACAACCCAAGACAGCATGTCTGTTATCTGCTTGAGTGATGACACCATGGATGTGCTGTCAATGATTGCGAGGTTGGATCGTCTTGTTCTCATCGATGTCATAGACCCGACATACGGCTTGTGAGGTCCCCGAATACTCAGCTTGTTGGTTGTGTCATCAACAGTAATCAAGATGAACCGACTAGGATCGATCTGATCAGAGTCCCATTTGGACAATACACACTGTTCTGTCGTGCACGGCATCGTCACACCCTCCATAGCTATGCCCCATGACTTCTCACGAAGCTCTTGTGCGATCGTATTGCTGCACAAAGAGGACGGATTGAGCAGGACGTCTTCAATGCCGCGTGATGTCTCGTGACATAGCCGTGCTCTGATGTATGCTAGCAGGCTGTCATTCATCGATTGTACCAGTTCGCGAAAATCAGTCTCTGATATGTCTGTCCCATCACTCCGTTCAAGTGTCTGCCTCACGGTTCGTGAGGTACTATATTGGCCCACCACTTTATCTCTCAAGGCGACATTCGAGAGCTTGAAGAGGTGAGCCGCTACACGCGGGTTAAATGGATCTATCTTCAAGAGATCAGATACGAGTTCCCGTCTCTGCTGAGTAGATTCCACGGAGAACAAGTTAACAATGTCCGGGTTCTTTACTATCAATGGCAAGTCATCTTCCACCCGACGCCGAATCACATTCTCAGCGCTATGAGGGATCGTGAGGTTCAATGCAAAGGGATTCATAAGAATCGATCGTTGAGCTCAGCTTGGCTCAGTTGCACCGGCCGGTCCTGCTCTGGTGGCTCGAATGTGCCAGATTCGTCGGCATCGGCATCATCTGCTGACTCTGGGTCGGACGACGACTCCATGTTGACGTCATGTTCCGGAATAGGGACATCAGGGCCGTGTGTTACTTAATTGCTGAAGGAACGTCGGGACACTGAACATGCTGTTTGTTTTTTCGATTAATACCATGTAGATTCGTCATACAGAAGTACCGTATTTGCCGGTGTATAAGTCGACCTCCTAAAATTCGACGGAAATTTACGATATTATGATATATCCTTTGTATACGCCGAGCTCAATTGTTTCATTATATTAAACTATAAAATTCAATCAAAAATATGTTAATTCGACGAACGCTTTATAATGATTCAGTTTCTCGCTGTTTGATGAGCCTGACGGACGCACACTCACGCACAATGAGATGCATGAGAAACGGCCTTGGTTACCATCACATTTGAAGCGATGAATACGACGTTAAATTTTATGACTCGCTGTATAAGTCGAGGTCTTTTTTTTCGGTCGATTTTTGATCGATAAAGGTCGACTTATACACCGGCAAATACGGTAACAGTCCGTGGAGCGATCTTTACCGTCCCTCCAAAATATCGGAACCCCGAACCGCATACTGCTCTTCCGTTTGTTTCTCCAATCCCGTAGGTTTTGGACACATGTTTTACAACAGATATGAGGGGCGAAGGGCTTATCTTGGTCGCCAAGCTTGACTCCGAAGTAAGCGTAATATGACTTTTTCACAAAATCTGTAATTCTCGCTTGACGGCCCGGAAGGGTCACCTTTCCACAAATATAGCAAAACCTATCAGGGTGATTATTGCACTTCCGATTCATTGCGGTAAAAATCCAGACCTGAAATGATGAGAACAAGGTTATTTTATGTAAGCGCACTCCGCACAATTCGAGGGAAACTATATGTCATGAACACCAACTCTTTGCTCAACCCGAAGTCGCCGTCGCCAGTCACCGAGGAAAACACTGGGAGCGAAACACCCAGAAAATTGTGGCGCACCGACACGTGTTATAAAATCAGCTGATCAACGTTTGAGAATACCTACTGCGTAGAATACTGCTACAAGAATACTAATGCAACAAAGTCCCAGCCAGTCCACATCACGCCATAATCCTGTACAAACTCAATAGTATAATTTCAACCGTGAATGTGTTTTTATTCTTGTTATTGGGTTTTGAGTCACATTTACCCAAGTTAGGACTAATTAGTGCCAATAGAAATAGGAGAGTGATGAGAAGGATGGCAAAGGAAATGAGAGGACAGGGTGGGATGAGCTGTGGTGACCCGGAGGAACGAAACTTCCCCGACCAGCCGAGATGGGGGAACTGCCTGGCCCCATGTGGGGCATTTTTTCCTATATCCAGCATAGCGTAAAAAACTGACCTGATTGAGAAAAAATGGATTGCATTTCTGAATTCAGCATGCGAAACTGACCCTAAATCAGCTGAAAGACATCTGACCTTTGTGCAAAAGATTTGAAACGCAGGCCAGTGTAATTGAAGTCGACATTATCAATACGTGACAGGCGTCTTCCGAAAACAGTTATTCGTTTTCTGCGGATTGTTCGTCCTATCTTCAACAACACACGCCATATGTCATGCGGAGTTCCATATTGACAATGTGTTACGCCGTATCGCTTAACCTAGCCACCATTGTTCAGGGCAATAATGTCTAGTAGCGACTGTGCAGGACGATACGTCGGCGATCTTGTCTTGCAGGCTGTTTTGAAGATACAACATAGTGTTGAAGATACAACATCGGATAACGGTCGTGCATCGTCGTCGTGTTATTTACGTGTACAAGTGAAATAGAGGTACTATTTAGTAGTAAACGAATATAATAAATTATTCATAGCTCAATAAGCAAACGCATGCGATAAAACAGGTCAGTTTTGGTGGAGGAAATATATTGTGTACGTTCTGCAAGCATCCAAACGTAACTGATTGCACAATGGAGTGTTTCAGGTATTGGGACGTCCATGTAGTACAAGGAATGATCTTAATATCCCAAACACCAGAAACTTGATTTTCCGATGTTATTTTGTGCTTGTTTTGATGCCTCCGATGTCGTCTTGATATGGCGTCCAATCGATGTTATCAGATCCTGGAGGAACCGTGATTTACACCTGATGGAAGGTGCTAATATGTTGTTGCAGATGTTATCCCGAGGCACGGACTTACCATATCAAATAGGTAGATTGTCTTTGTGAGATCATGTGACATGGCGGCGATCATTTTGGTGTTAATTAAATGTTTCAGCACCGCTCCGTAGTCACACATCGCCAAACAGCCGATGTAGATGCCATTCGACGTGCTATGAGGTGATGTCAAATCAATGTTATAAGAAGAATGAAGATTGCAGCGGTTCTGTCTGTCTATTGTTTGCTGCTTTCGACACTGGCTGATTTATGTTACAAGGAGATTATGATATATGCAAGTAAATCTTCATGACAGAGCTGAATTCTTGAAATGTGGTCTTATAAGTGGTGTAGTCTTATAAACATTCGCTTGTTTCATATGAGCTTGCCGCGAGCAGCCATGGCTTTCTCCAGAAGATTGATTCGAAGCTCAAGCTCTTGTACGTTCATAGTTTCAGTGGCCGAAGCGTACTTGTTCGAAAGAATATGTACATTGCAGGCTGCAGGATCACGTTGAGCTGCATGTGTTTGTTCACTTCTTGACAACAAGTGTTGAGGCGCATTCATGCCAGACCTTGTTTCTCTATGTTGATATGCACCAACACCATGTCTTTTGAAGTAGCGCGTTGGCTGTATTTTAATGTTATTTGCCGGGGTGCCATTGACCAAACCAATGCTGGTATCATTCAATGCCGGACGTGCTATTCCTTTTTTTGGAGTAATCTTTGATGTCATGTTGTTGCTAAGTGTGCCTATCATTGAATTTCGTTGTTGAATGATAGTTTTTTGGATGTTTTCAGCGATGTGTTTGTGCCGCTTTTCTACATAAACTGTAGGATCGAAGCGTTGACGACCGCCGGTAAATCGCGTTCGTAGCAAAGGACTCTTATCCCGAGGTGCCGACATTGTCTTCATTGTCTCCATTTGAATTCTATTGTTTCTGTCAGCACTGCGTTTTCTCCGTTCTTCTACGTACGCAGTGGGATTGAATCGCTGATTGCTACTTCTAGAACGTGATCGCGATGAGTGATTCTTATTCTGAGGTGCCGACATTGCGTTAATTGTCTCCAGTAGATTTTTGTGTTTTCTGTCACAAATCCCTTTCCGCTGTTTTTCTACATAGGCTGTGGGTTTGAAAGGATAATTATCACTTATATGGCGGAACCGTGATGAAGTACCCTTGCCCGGTGACGCCGACATATTGTTGATCGTTTCCATCTTAATCCTGTGACTTCTTTCTGCACTGCGTTCCAGTCGCTTTTCCACGTAGGATGTGGGATTGAAGCGGTTATTTTTGCTTCTTGATCTGTGCTGTGGTGAAGCACGTTTGCCCATTGAAGCTGACATCTCATTCATCGCTTCCATTTGGGTCTTATGGCTTCTATCGGCACTGCGTCTTCGCCGTTCTTCCACATATGCAGTGGGATTGAACCTGTGCAATGGGATCTTTGTTGGGTGCAATCGATTTGAAGCGCCCTTGTCCATTGCACCTAACCTTCCGTTTTTAGGCTGGATCTTTTGGTTTATCTCGGCACAACGTCTTCGCCTTTCTTTCACATACGCTGTGGGATCGAAGTGGTGGCCAGTACTTCTTGAGCGCGACCGTGAAGGCGAGCTTTTACCCAGAGTCGCCAACCTTGCCTCAAGTCTATTTATCTCTTGTTGCTGGTTGTTCTTGAATTGACAGTTTTGCCGCTGTTTTAGGGGTGTGGTAGCAGGATTGAAACACTTATAATCTGCCCTGCTGCGATTATTACTCATTGGTGCCGGGGAACAGGCAGTGTTTTTCTTCACTGCAAATCCAGTCACTTTCTTGTGATCAACACTGTACGTATGGTGTTGGGTAGACTTGCTATGTAAAGGTTTTCGTTGGCGCTTGAATGAGTTTTGGTTGCCTGTACCGCTCGGCTGGCGTCGCTCCTCAATGCCGGGGCGAGGTGGTGTTAGATCGCATTTGATATTACGTCTAGCTGCCGGTTGTACGGCACGAGATGTTAACCTATCACGGGATGTTAACGTGGCATATCCCTGAGGATCAAGCAGAGCGCTGAATACGGCTGTGCTGGACGTGTTGGGGCAAGGAATACAGGGAAAAGGCGAACAAGGCCTACTGTTTTCACCGGATTTCTCACTCTGTCGTTTTTCACGAACATTATGTTTTGAAGACGAGATCGGTGTTCTTGTCGATGTCGGAGGTAAAGGCAAAAGTCCTGATGGACTATTTGACTCTGACTTCTGGCGATGCTGTTGTTTATACTGCTGTTTAGAAGAAATGGACAGTTTTCTATCTAGCGCCAATGATGCGGCAATTGTCCACGGTTGGTGTTGGTTCTTGTACGGCTGCTCTGAGATCTCCGTCAATATATTGCTGCTAGATTGCAGTCCATGCAAGCTAATGGTGTCAATCTGCAGCTCCAATCTGGCATTCTCCTGTCGTAGACGATGTAGAGATTTCATACGACTGTCCGCCTCTTCACTTTCCTCGGTCACGTTTGAACTGCAGTCAAGTGTATGCTGCAGAGATAACCTATGTGGTAGCTGCACGTCACGTGACCGATTGTCATTGGTTGACTCGGTGAGGGCGAGATGACTGATGTTCGATGTGTTGTTGTTTTCTGCGTGTTGTCCTCGGTCTGTGGTGTTTAACGATACCCGATCAGGAATCGGGATACCAGCCAGAGGAAAATATGTCCGCAGAAGCTTGTTCTGGTTGTTCTTTGACGATGTAGCGTCATTGATGCTACTCTTCAGTAGCCATCTGCCGGTGAACATGAAGTCGCTCATGTTCGATGACAGTTGTTCACTGATGTTTCACTGATGGTTGAAGGAATCGCTTGCTGTATTACAGCTTGAGACGTTCCAGCTCACTATGAGAGAGTTGAAATGCAAATGGCTTCCACGAAGCTTGATTAGCTCACGTTGGTTCTGAAATAAAAAATTACCAGCTGAAAACGTGCTCAGCGTCTTAAATATCCTTTACTACATAATATTAATTCCAAAAATACAGCATTGCTACATAATTGTGTGAATTTCAGTCATTGTACAATGTACAATGACAGTGTTTAGTGCTAATTTAAAAGACTGATATGTGTTCTACTTCCGAGATTCACTCAATAGAATGCACAATACTGAAACTTACCCCAATTTGTGTGTTAAATATGCAAGATATTATGAGAATGCTTTGATCAAGTACATATGAGATAATAGTGTTTTTCCATGTGAACCAAGCCTTATAGTGTTGAAGATACAACATCGAATAACGGTTGGGCATCGTCGTGTGTGGTATTTACGTGCTCATTATATCGGAATTTTTTTTACGTCACACTGTCACAACCTTCCATGCTCTCGTTATTCGAACGCACTTTTTCTAAATCATTGCCAATCATTTTTACACAGCATAATATTTTGTTTTGAATATGTCTCAGACTGACGAAATGTATATTTTATGTTTTATCTATTTTTTTAGTTTATGAATGAATGTTTCATGAATGACTTTTCGTTAGCGTTTATTTTGGGGTTTGTTTTCCATCCGCTACTGTACTGTATCTGTATTAGTGTTTACTGTGACTGTTGTTGGCGCAGTATATTGAAGATGCGGTCGCTGTCGATTTCAACCACGCACTGGGCGAACTGTGCTGGGTTGATATTGGCTCGGAGAGTATTCGCTGCAGTCGCGTTGAGGCGCCTCGTGCCAAGCCGGTCACTCTCTCACTCTCTCCTCCTCTCTTCCTCTTTCGCTCACCCACACTCTCACACACACACATATATATATAAACTAATATACATGGTAACAGTCATGTACAACAAATGGTTATATCATTATATTGGTCATGAATTGGAAGACTGGGAACCCAGCATGTTTACTTCTACCAGGATACTTGAAATTCTCAGGAGAAGTGAGTTGATTGAGCATCATTAGATGTCTGTGTGTGTTTCGTAAAGTTCTTGTGTTTTCATTGTGCGTTGGCGCGCAAACTTTTGACGGTTCCCATGTACGAAACTCGTACATATACGGCTCGTACATAGAGTGTAGGTGTAGGGCGCTATATCAACATGTGCTTAATGCTAGTGATAAATATTTAATAAGTATAAATAATTGCTTAATGTAATATAAATATGTAAATTTAAATAAATGCTTAATGTAGTGTTTGTCGCACACACGCACACGTACACGCACATACACACACGTACACACACACGCACATACACAGTACAAGCTGGTGTACCAGAATACGGCCGGTCCTGAGGGTGTTGCAATTGACTGGATCACCGGCAACGTCTACTGGACGGACAGTCGATCCAAGAGGATCGAGGTGACCGATCGTCTGGGCCGCTTTCGTCGCGGCCTGTTTTGGCTGCGCGTGGATCAACCGCGATCCATTGCGCTGCTGCCGTCACACGGGTGAGAGGTGTAACTCATGCGTCATCTCCGCTACGGGGCAGATTTTAGATTTAACATGAGATTAAGGGTTGAAGCTAAATGTGTAAGGATTCAAGAACATTATATTTAACGAATTTTTTTCCAGTCCCTTGCCTCCTGCAAAGGCAACACATTACATTAGAACGCTAAACCTAGCCTAACCTAAAATCTATGAAAAATATAGAAACATTTGCGTGTGTTTTTTTATAAATTAGCATTTTTAATGTTCTTGAATCCTTACACATTTAGCCTAGACCGAGATTAAGAGGCAAATATTTAAGAGTTATCTACGTTAAGAAAGTTGGCAAAGATTGTTGTCATTTATTCAATCATTCTTTTATTTACTGTTGGTTGTTGTTTTTTTCTATTCGCAATCTATAAGTTATAAGTCGGGCTGGTGGAAGCATAAATCTTCTGTGTAGCCCCAAATAAACACAAACACGATAAAAACAAAAATCGAACAGCATAAATGTTTTATACATTGACAATGGAATAATTATATTGAATCATGTTTATTGTTGGTTGTTCTTATTTATAGAATTATGATTTTATTTATATTGTTTTTCTTTGTTTTCTATCATGTTTATTGTTGTTACCTTTTGAATCTTATTTTTATTTATCTGTCGCTTGTTCTTTAGTGATTTATTCATACATATTTATTTTTATTTCATATACAGATGATGTAGCTTGCTCGCGTTCCTCTGTAGCTTGCTCACATCCTATGTAGCTTGCTCACATCCTATATAGCTTGCTCACATCCTATATAGCTTGCTCACATTCTATATAGCTTGCTCATATCCTATGTAGCTTGCTCACGTCCTATATAGCTTACTCATATCCTATGTAGCTTGCTTGTACACAGGCCAGGGTTTAGCGGCCACCACTGAGACGGCGCCAATCCTTAACTTCTGCTGTAGGCTCGGCAGTTTTCTTATTTCACGTGGTTTAATTCAAAGTGTCCACTTCTGATGTGTGCTCTCGTATGTGTGTGTGCGTGTGTATGTGTGTGCGCTCGTGTATGCTTGTGTGTGTGTGTGTAAGTGAGTAAGTAGGTTTATTGATCACTCATACAAGCAGTTGAGTCAATAGTACGTGTACACGAGTACGTATACACGAGATAAAACACATGCGACAATAGTCCGACAAACTCACGCTACTTTTCCCACTGATACTTAAACAATAAGCAAGACTACTACTATTTGCTAGCTAGCGCCACAATCATTCTGGTATTTATATAGTCGACAACAATCGAATATAGATCACACGCAAGATTAATACACAGGCATACACGTCATTTTGTGTGTGTGTGTGTGTGTGTGTATGTGCGCTCGTGTATGTGTGTGTGTGTGTGTGTGTGTGTGTGTGTGTGTGTGTGTGTGTGTGGTATATACACCTATATTTACAAGCACGTACACATCGATAGTACTAAACACATATATAGCATGTGTATGTGTGTGTGTTCATGTGTGTGCTCATGTGTGTGCTCATGTGTGTGCTCATGTTTGTGTGTGTTCATGTGTGTCTGTGTGTGTGTGTGTGTGTGTGTTCATGTTTGTGTGTGCTCATATGTGTGTGTGTGCGTTTGTGCTCATGTGTGTGTTCATGTTTGTGTGTGTTCATGTTTGTGTGTGCTCATGTGTATGTGTGCTCACATGTGTTTGTGTGTGTGTGTGTTAGCTTGGTGTTCTGGAGTGACTGGGGCGCGACTGCCAAAATCGAGGTGGCCAGTATGGATGGTCGCACCGGATCACGGCGTGTGTTTGTCAGTAGGGACATTGAGTGGCCCAACGGCATCACCATCGACTACCTCACCCAGGTGTGTGTGTGTGTGTGTGTGTGTTTGTGTGTGTGTGTGTGCGTGCGTGTGTGTGTTTGTGTGTGAGTGTATGTGTGTATGCGTATGTGTGTGTGTGTGTGTGTGTGTGCGTGTATGTGTGCGTGTATGTGTGCTTGTATGTGTGTGTGTGTTTGTGTGTGTGTGTGTGTGCGTGTTTGTATGCGCGTGTATGTGTGTGTGTGTGTGTGTTTGTGTATGCATGTGTGTGCGTGTATCTGTGTTTGTGTGTGCGTTTATATGTGTATGTCTGTGTGTGTGTTTGTATGTGTGTGTGTATTAATGTGTGTGCGTGTATCTGTGTGTGCTTGTGTATGTGTGTGTGCGTGTGTGTATGTGCTTGTGTGTGCGTGTATATGTGTGTATGAATGTGTGTGTGTGTGTGTATGTGCCTATGTGTGTGTGTGTGTATGTGCCTATGTGTGCGTGTATGTACTCACCTAGTTGTACTCACCTAGTTGGGTTACAGGATATGAGCTATGCTCGGACTGTCCTGTCTTTCTTCCAATATTTGTCTAGTTTTTCTTTAAACAGCGATAAACTATTGACTTCTACAATCGTCTTGTGTAAACTGTTCCATTCATTCACACAGCGATGTGTATGAATGTGTGTGTATATGTGTGTATGAATGTGTGTGTGTGTGTGTGTGTGTGTGTGTGTGTACCAGACGGTGTACTGGACGGACGGCGGAGATACTCGTGCGCTGATATCTGCACAGCGCTTGGACGGCAGTGGTCGGCGTGTGGTGGCCGCCAACACGGGCCTGCGCATGCAGCCGTTCTCTGTGTGTGTGTTCAACGAGCGTGTATACTGGACCGACATGCGTAATCAGTCAGTCTGTCGGTTCTACCGTATGATCTCACTCTGTTTCTCTCAATTTCTCTCTCTCTCTCTGTTTCTCTCAATTTTTCTCTCTCTCTGTTTCTCTTAATTTCTCTCAATTTCTCTCTCTCTCTCTCTCTGTTTCTCTCAATTTCTCTCTCTCTCTGTTTCTCTCAATTTCTCTCTCTCTCTCTGTTTCTCTCAATTTCTCTCACTCTGTTTCTCTCAATTTCGCTGTCTCTCTGTTTCTCTCAATTTCTCCCTCTCCGTTTCTCATTCGCTCTTCATTGCTCATTCTTTCTCACTCGAAATTTGCCCATCTGCCCGTCTCGCTTGCATTCTTTCTGTCCATTTCTTCTGTTGTTTTATTCGTGTTTTCCCGCTGTTTTATTTTACCGGTGTGCGTGATAGGTGGGGCCGTCATAGATGTGTGTTGTGTATATGTGTACATGTTTTAAATGTGTCTATGTGTGTTCTGTATATGTTTTATGTTTGTGAGTGTGTGTGCTTTGTGTATTTTGTTTGTGTCTTCTCTCTGTCTATGTGCCCATTTTCTCGTAGATCAATACATTCGGCGCGCAAGGACGGGGGAGGAGATTTTCGCACATTACTCAGTGGTGGCGCGTCCGGCGGCTCGTTGCAGCCGCTTGACGTGCACGTGTACGCCGCTAGTCGTCAGCCGCGTCCGCCGGCCGTCGGCGCCGCCAGCGCCGCGTGCTCAAGCTGTTCTCATTTGTGTCTGCTGGCCTCCACCGATTCCGGCAGCGGTGGCGGCGGCGGTGACGTCACAGAGGCAGCAGCGGTCACTCACTCGTGTGCCTGTCCCACCGGCCTACTGCCAGCCAATGATACCACGTGTCGACCACGTGCGTTGCTCCTAATAAATGCATTCTAATGTATAATAAACGTGCATTTTCTTCTGGTCGACGATATATCGTGCTCTTCTATTCTACTCATTAATTTGCACCTTATTTATATTATTATTTATTTTATTTATCTTATGAGTGTTATCTTATTATATTTAACAGTTTCTTATTTTTTATTAGTCAAGAATCTGTATAATTCCCGTGTGTTTGTGTGTGTATGTGTGTATGTAAGTCCATTTGTGTGTTTGTGTGTGTGTGTGTTCATCATTTGTATTCTTCTTGATATACACAAGATTCAACTGGATTCAACTGGATAGCAAGTTTGCAGCTGACGATGTGTGTGTGTGTGTGTGTATCATAGACGAGGAGAAGGTGTTGTTTCTGGCGCAGCGCGAGCAAATACGCGCCATGTCGCTTGATACCAATGATCGCTGGCTGTATCGACTGCCAGTAAGATCTGTGCGCAGTATTCTGGCCATTGACTATCTACCAGCCACTGACTCGCTACTCTGGCTCGACGAACAGGTACCCAATGACGATATATATCTCTCTACTCAATGACATATCTCTCTACTCAATGACATATATATCTACTCAATGATTTACATATATCTACCCAATGACATATACCTCTCTACTCAATGACATATATATCTCTCTACCCAATGACATATATATCTCTACCCAACGACGATATATCTCTACCCAATGACATATATCTCTACCCAATGACATATATATCTCTACTCAATGACATATATCTCTCTCTACCCAATGTCATATATATCTCTCTACCCAATGACGTATATATCTCTCTACTGAATGACATATATATCTCTACCCAACGACGTATCTCTCTCTCTGCCCAATGACATATATCTCTCTACCCAATGACATATATCTCTCTACTCAATGACATATATATCTACTCAATGATTTACATATCTCTACCCAATGACATATATATCTCTACCCAATGACATATATATCTCTACCCAGTGACGATATATACCTCTCTACCCAATGACATATATATCTCTACCCAATGTCATATATACCTCTCTACTCAATGACATATATATATCTCTACTCAATGACATATATATCTCTACCCAATGACATATATATCTCTCTACTCAATGACATATATATCTCTCTACTCAATGACATATATATCTCTCTACTCAATGATTTACATATCTCTACCCAATGACATATATATCTCTACTCAATGACATATATCTCTCTCTACCCAATGACATATATCTCCCTCTACCCAATGAGTTGTCTATCTTTCTTTATCTGTTTATTTCACTCTGTCTTTCTTACTCCCCTCGCTAGATATCTTTCTCTCTTGCATTCCTTTTCTCCCTGTTTATCTTCATCTTTTTCTATCTCTTTCTCTTGCTGTTTTTTGCTCTCTTTCCGTGCGTGTGTGTGTGTATAGAGTAAAGGTGAATTTCATCTATTGCACGCCGTAAATTTTCTCCCCTTGTTCGTTTACTTGACCTCATCTTATGTGTGTGTGTATGTGCCGTTGTATTTGTTCGCCATCTCAGACGCACAAACTGGAGAGTGTCACACTGCCCGCCGCCGGATCAATCGGCGGCGCCGGCGGCGGCGGCGGCGGTGCTTTCCTGTCTCGCCGCACTCTGCTGGCCGATCTGAAACGGCCCGGCAGTCTAGCCGTCGACTGGCTGGCCAACAATGTCTACTGGACCGACATTGGTGATTTCGGCGGCGGAGGCTTGGGCAGAGATGCGGCTGCCGCCTCCGCTGCTAGCGGCCAAATTATGGTGGCGCGTCTACCCGTCACCACTGGCGGCGCGTCCAGCAATGCCGCCGTCGCCGCAGCCTCCGTCAGGAAGGTAGGGCGCAGCTGTTTGGCTTAGTATCTGCCTGTTTTTTTCTATGTGATTTTCGAGGAAAAAAAACAGCGTAAAAAATCGTGATCGATTCCAGTTGAAACTCGTAAAGCTTGCATAATTTGGATTTCAGTGATGGTCTATTTTGTATAACATGGTAGCTTCATCGGTGTAAAGAAGATAGATCTTAAAATATATATCACCAGTAAGGCGCCGTGTTCGGCGATGAACGAGCGAGCGCGAAGCTATCATATGTAATCAAACTTTGTCGTTGTCAAACTTTGTCAAAACTTTGTTTTCTGCTAAATTATAAGAGGGCATATGGCACGTGCCACGTGCCACACTGGGCTCTGACATGATTTGGCATGGTCTCATCCGCGGCAAGAAGGATGAGGCTACCCAACA
The DNA here is from genome assembly GCA_916048095.2 of Sacculina carcini. Taxonomy (NCBI): domain Eukaryota; kingdom Metazoa; phylum Arthropoda; class Thecostraca; family Sacculinidae; genus Sacculina; species Sacculina carcini. Next base: position 2,085,442 of record OU696573.1, read on the forward strand.
ACAAAAAAATGCATGTTAATCGGACTTATGGTTTCAGAGATATAAGCCTATGAAAAGCGTGACCACGGCCGGCCGGCGGGCCGCTCATACTCATTTTTCTAGTAACACCAAGTATGAACTCGCTCGCTATCGCTCGCTCGTAATCATATTTCACAAGGTAAATACGTGCAATTTTTTATTCGATTGCTTGGCGGCAAGCGGTGTTGTGTATAAATCGTATGACACACACACAAACACACACACACGCACACACAGGCGCTTGTGCAGACAGATTTGCGCGAGCCACGCACGTTGGCGCTGCACCCTGCCGTCGGCTTGCTGTTCTGGAGCGACTGGGGCCGCCGACCGGCCGTCATTGAACGCGCCGCTCTCGACGGCTCCGAGCGGCGCGCGCTGGTCACCGCCGATCTGCTGTGGCCCAACAGTTTGACTGTTGATCGCCAACGTCATCTGCTCTACTGGAGTGATGCGGACAGCGATCGTATTGAGGTGCCTTACACATACACACACACACACACGCACGCACACACACACACACGCGCGCGCACACACACACACACACACACACACACACACACAGCCATCGCATTGGTGAAGATGAATCTCTGATGTGTATGCAAACATGTATGTATGTATAAGTGTATAGGTGTTCGTGTATGTGTTGTGGGTTTATAATTGTTCATGTATCTATATATTGATCGTAAATGTCCATCAGGAGCTTCGGCTTAATGGACATGTGCCACATATATTGCTTTATCTTTCTTTATTGTGAACATGTTATGATGAGTGGCAAATATATTTACTTTACTTTACTTTACACACACACACACACACACAAACACACATGTGCGCATCTGTTCATGTATGTGTAAATCACGTACAGATGCATGGATTGGTTTGTTAGAAGTGCTTTCGTACGTTTGTTAGCGATAAAGTGTTGTGTGTGTGTGTGTGTATGTGTGTGTGGGTCGCATTGGTTGACGTGCTTATTGGGCATCATGGACTTTAAGGGTTGATGTTACTACTGAGAAAGCTGTCATATATGCCAGTGGTTGTGGGCATGAATTTAGGCTTATTCTGGGATGAATGTTTGTGATAATTGTTGTTTTCCCAAACTTTTTTCGCACATGACACGCCTACACAACGGGCTTCTCTATTCTGGCGCTCGGAATTCATCCTTTGTTTGTGGTTTGTAAACAATACGAAACAACTTATGCCGAACAAAATTAATGTGTATTAAAAGACAGGCGCGCGTGGGACGGCGATGTCCCACGCGCGCCTACAACACCACACCACTCGTAGACACGCCTCAAGAACGACTCCCCATTTCCCCTAGTTACAGTCACCAACAAAGCTCAGCACACACGCACACATACACAATCACGCGCATACACATACACACACGTGCACACCATCTGCCTGTACAACCAGTGCTGCGCATACAGACACGCACGCATTCACAGACAAACATATCTACCGCTCGCGCAAGGACCACAGCCACACAAACACGCTCACACTCTCACTCGCCCTAACATACAGACTTGCATACGCAAACATCATAGCCCAAACACACACATTGTTCCATGATGTGTGTGATGGTACAGTCAAACATCGCGATATACTGCGCTAGTTGGGGTCCAAAAATTCGACCGCGTTGTATCTGATTGCGCCGATTATACCGATGTGACTATTGGTTTGCCCCTCGTAGTGCTGAATTGCAATCTGGCCAGGTGTCATCGATTGCCATTGTTTGTTGTTTCTGATGTTGCTTATGTTGTGTGTATGTGTGTGTAAAGTAAAGTAAATTGCATTTATTGCACATCCATCAAAATATACATTTGAGGCTTTTCAGTACACTATATATATATATATATATATATATATATATATATATATATATATATATATATATATATATATATATATATATATATATATATATATACGCACACAAACACACCCACACCCACACACATACACACCCACACAATCATTCATGCATACAAACAACAACATAACATCAATATACACATATTAGCACGTACTCAGCAACAACTTGATATATAAGCTCATACTGTGTGTGTGTGTGTGTGTGTGTGTGTGTGTGTGTGTGTTTGTTGTGTGTTCAGTTATGTCGGCTGGACGGCGGTGGGCGGCGTGCCGTGTTAACCGCCGATCTGCCTCACTTGTTGTCCGTGTCCGTGTTTGACGGCTGGTTATACTGGATTGATAATCGGCGGGCCACCGTTCAGCGCGCTCGCTCTCTTACAGGTCTCTGTTTATCTCTCTTACAGGTCTCTGTCTATCTCTCTCTTACAGGTCTCTTTCTATCTCTCTCTTACAGGTCTCTGTCAATCTCTCTTACAGGTCTCTGTCTATCTCTCTCTTACAGGTCTCTGTCTATCTCTCTCTTACAGATCTCTTTCTATCTCTCTTACAGGTCTCTTTCTATCTCTCTTACAGGTCTCTGTTTATCTCTCTCTTACAGGTCTCTGTCTATCTGTCTCTTACAGGTCTCTGTCTATCTCTCTCTTACAGGTCTCTTTCTATCTGTCTCTTACAGGTCTCTGTCTATCTGTCTCTTACAGGTCTCTATCTCTGTGTGTATGTGTGTGTTTGTTTGTATGTGCTTATCTGTGTTTGTACGTGTTTGTGTTTATATACATGTGTGTGTGTATTTGTGTATGTGTGTATATTTGCTTGTAAATTGTAAATTTAGGTTTATTGCCACTCATACAAAAAAATGCAATTAACAAGACTATACAAAAACATCAATGAGCACCAGTTCGTCGAGCCATAGCTCTTGCACGAACATTATACGAACATAAATTAGACTATATGTGTGTGTGTGTGCGGGTGGACAACAGGAGAAGATCGCAGTGTGCTTGCCGAGAAATTCGCAGACATGCGACAAGTGTTGGTCGTATCGCGGTCGCGCATCTCTCAGCAAGACGCGGCCAGTGGTGGCGCGGCCAGTGGTGGCGCCACCAACCAGTGTGCCTCCAACAACGGCGGCTGTTCTCATTTGTGCCTGTACACTCCGACCGGATCCAAATGCCACTGCCCTCTAGGTATACACTCGTGTGTGTGTGTGTGTATGTGTTTGTTTGAGAGGACTTCAGAGATCTGTACTGTACTGTACACCCGTCTCACTGTACTGTGCTATGCGTATGTGTGTGTGTGTGTGTGTCTGTTGGCTACTTATTGTGTGTGTGTGTGTTGGTTGTTCGGCTTCTAATACTCTAGTGTTGCCGCTGTGTTGTGCATTCAACATGCTGCTAATGACTACCACTTGTCCGCTGTGCGTTGATGGGCCGTTTACTGTGTTTCACCTACAACTGCTGAAGCATTAACCATCAAACAAGCAATGACGAAGCAATCACACTTGAGGCACACGTGGGTTTTAGTGTCCTTGTGGAATGTGTTCACCTGTGTGTGTGTGTGTGTGTGTGTGTGTGTGTGTGTGTGTGTGTGTGTGTGTGTGTGTGTGTTGTCACACGGCAGGTATGGAGTTGATTGGTGACCGCATGTCTTGTGTGGTGCCCGCCATCCAGCTATTGTTGTCCTATAACGGCTCGATCGTCAGCGCCAGTCTTCAGTCGTCGACAGCGACGATGCTCTCCTCTGTCTCCTCCGGCTCCTCTTTCTCGTCGGTGTCGCCTCTGCCGCTCGTCGGAGTGGAGCAGGCAGGGTGAGCGGACGCGCACACACACACATACACACACACACACACACACACACACACACACACACAGAGAGAGAGAGAGAGAGATAATCAGAGAAACGAATAATAAGAGAGACACGAAGAATGAGAGACATACTAGAAGAATAAAAGAGACACGAAGAATATGAGACACTAAAAGAATAAGAGATACTCGAAAAATATGAGACACTAAAAGAATAAGAGACACGAAGAATAAGAGATACTCGAAGAATGAGAGACTCGGTAGAGACACGAGATTGACGAACAGACACGGAGTTTGTTTGATTGTTGACAATGAATGTGTACACACACACGGACACGCACACACACACGTACAAACACACGTTTTGCGTGCGTGATCATATGATCTGGTGTCTTTCTATTCTAGCTTGTCTATCAGAGCAACCCGTTGTGTCAATGAATGATGCAGAATATCTGTGAGTCAATGCGTGTGCATGTGTGTGTGTGCAGCGCCTTAGAGACTCTAGGTGTAAGACGCTATATAAATATCTACTTAATGTATGAACCTCTGACGTAATGTATGTAATGTATGTGTGTGTGTGTGTGGCGGTAGGCATTTGGATTACAGCGTCGAGGATGAGTTTGTCTACTGGAGCGACCAGCAGAGGCACACCATTTCGCGGGCGCACATGAACGGCTCCGACCAGCAAGCGATTGTACGTCTCGGCGACGAATCTATCGAGGGTAACACACACACACACACACACACACACACACACAAAGTGTATGTGTGTGTGTTTCTTTGCAGTTTAGTGCGTGTGTGAGAAAATGTAAATTTTCCCTACTCATGTTTAATTGTGTAAAAAGCCTGGATATTTTTGTATATTGTATTGCCAGGTGTGTGTGTATGTTGGTGTATTGATGTGTGTATATGTGTATGTTAATGTGTGTGTGTGTGTGTGTGTGTGCTGGTGTATTGATGTGTGTATATGTGTATGTTAGTGTATGTGTGTGTGTGTTGGTGTATTGATGTGTGTATATGTGTATGTTAGTGTGTGTGTGTTGGTGTATTGATGTGTGTATATGTGTATGTTAGTGTGTGTGTGTTGGTGTATTGATGTCTGTATATGTGTATGTTAGTGTGTGTGTGTGTGTGTGTGTGTGTTGGTGTATGTGTGCGCGTGTGTGTGAGAGAGTTAGTATAATCAGTGTATACCCTTGTACTCATGCATATTATCATATATATGTGTAGTTTGCTATATTACTATCCATCACAAATGTCAACTATATTCATTCCATATAATTAACATCAAGTCTGCTAAGGAGCGATGCTCGGCGGACTTTGTCATTTGTTTTGTTTTTGTAGTATTTTATTTGTGTACTTGATGTTGAATGGCAATACATGCAAACAACAAAAAAAACACACGCACACACACACACACACTTGTATATACATACATATACATGCATATGTACATACACATACTGACACTTACAAACACAATCGTATGACCTGTTCATACATTAGTAAAGGCACACACACACACCCACACCAACACACACATTACATTACATTACATTAGGTAGATATTTATATAGCGCCCTACACCTAGAGGGTCTCTAGGGCGCTGCACACGCGAGCACACACACACACACACAGAAACACACACACACAGAAACACACACACATAGCCACACACACACAGAAAGTGAAGGGTAAAGAAAGAAGAGAGATAATTTACACCTTATAATCATCACTAGTATAGACAATGTTCTCTAGAGTATAATACGATTTCACCATGAAAAATTTATTTGTGTGTTTATTGAAAACAGGGATAGAAGTGATAGAACGTAGTGTTGGGGAGAGCTGATTGTAAATACGGGGTCCTAAGATAGAGAGACAACGATTATAGTCAGACACACACACACATACACACACGCACACACAGGGACGCATTGTATACACATGTATACATACAGTCGCACATATATATTCACTGAAGTAGCAACTTGCAAAGACATCTGTGCGTGTGAGTGTGTGTGTATCTGCATTTACCGAGTTGTATGGACGGAACGGGAGGTCCGTTTTCTCATTTGTTTCGACTTCCTATCGTCATATTCGTTCTTGAAGCCACTGCCACAGTCGTTTGGCACGATTCGGCGACTTCCAAACGACTTAGGGCACACTTAGGTAACACTTAGGGCACACTTAGGTAACACTTAGGGCACACTTAGGTAACACTTAGGGCACACTTAGGTAACACTTAGGGCACACTTAGGTAACACTTAGGGCACACTTAGGTAACACTTAGGGCACACTTAGGTAACACTTAGGGCACACTTAGGTAACACTTAGGGCACACTTAGGTAACACTTAGGGCACACTTAGGTAACACTTAGGTAACACTTAGGGCACACTTAGGTAACACTTAGGGCACACTTAGGTAACACTTAGGGCACACTTAGGTAACACTTAGGGCACACTTAGGTAACACTTAGGGCACACTTAGGTAACACTTAAGGCATACTTAGGTAACACTTAGGGCACACTTAGGTAACACTTAGGGCACACTTAGGGCACACTTAGGTAACACTTAGGGCACACTTAGGTAACACTTAGGGCACACTTAGGTAACACTGGAGTCGTTTTGGCAGTCGTTTGGATTTCATTCGGCAATGCATTCCGCTGGTCATTACTTCTATATGAAAATCCGTATTTCTATATGTCTTTTTTTGTCTGTATTTGATGAGTTTTAACATCCCCTCTTGTGTGTGTGTGTGTCTGTGTATGTATGTGTATGTGTGTGTGTGTGTGTGTCAGACCTGTGTGTCAACGAGCAAGACGGCAATCTGTACTGGCTGGGCGGCGCAAGTGGTCGCGTGTATGTGGCGCGCACTGATGGCGCGCAACAGCGCGTGCTCACGTGGCGCGCCAATTCCGCGCATCACCGCCTCTCTCTGGCCATCGACACAGTACATGGGTCTGTGCTGGCTGTATATGCGTGTGTGTGTGTGTGTGTGTGTGTGTGTGTGTGTGTGTGTGTACCCTAGAGATCCTCTAGGTGTAGGGCGCTATATAAATATCTACCTAATGTAATGTAAATGTGTGTGTGTGCCTGTGTTTGTGTGTATGTCTGTGTTTGTGTGTGTGTGTGTGTGTGTGTATGCCTGTGTTTGTGTGTGTGTATTCACATAGTTGTATATAGTTGTGTGTGTGCCTGTGTGTGTATGTCTGTGTTTGTGTGTGTATGCCTGTGTGTTTGTATAGTTTACACATTTCACACGCATTTTTACAAACACACACACACACACACACATGTAAATAACACTAAAATTGTATATAGACAGCGTTGGCGTAAATGACAGCCAAATCTAATTCACTGCCGAAGTCTCTCGCGGCTCCCTTGAACGTTCTGAATTTCTTGCGACCCCCTGTGTGTGTGTGTGTGTGTGTGTGTGTGTGTGTGTGTGTGTGTGTGTGTGTGTGTGCCCTAGAGATCCTCTAGGTGTAGGGCGCTATATAAATATCTACCTAATGTAATGTAAATGTGTGTGTGTGTTTGTGTGTGTGTGTGTGCCTGTGCTTGTGTGTTTGTGTGTGTGTGTATGTGTGCCTGTGTTTGTATGCCTGTGTGTTTGTATAGTTTACACATTTCACACGCATTTTTACAAACACACACACACACACACATGTAAATAACACTAAAATAATATATAGACAGCGTTGGCGTAAATGACAGCCAAATCTAATTCACTGCCGAAGTCTCTCGCGGCTCCCTTGAACGCTCTGAATTTCTAGCGGCCCCTGTGTCTGTGTGTGTCTGTGTGTAATGTGTGTGTAATGTGTGTATATTGCATTATGTAATAGTTCATTGTAAGAACATGTAGAGCGTATTTGATGTAGTTCGCACGTTAATAATCAGCTTGAATAGCAACGTAATCGCGGTCTGTCTTACCTGGTCAATATAGTTATATTTTATCATGTGTGTGTGTGTGTGTGTGTCAGATATTTGTTGTGGTCTGAGTGGCGGCCACGATCGGCTATTATGCGCGCGCATCTGGACGGCAGCCACGTGACGTCATTGGTCGATTTGTCGGTGACTTGGGGCTCTGTCTCTGGCGGACGGGCCCTGGCTCTCACCGTCGATCCGACCTCGTCGCGGCTCTACTGGCTCCACTTGCCGGACGATACAGACGCCGCCGGCTCGCTGCAGAGCGTCGACTTGCCGCACGGCGACGCACGTCGACGCGTCTACGAGCGGCTGCCGCGTCCACGTGCGCTGGCCGTTCACCGGCGGCAGCTGGTGTGGGCCGACTGGAGCCGACGTCAGGTTCTTGTGGCCAACGACTCCTCTTCGATGTCGTCCGAGGATCGTACGCCTGCCGTTTTGCTGTCCGATTTGACGTCCGTCGCCGATTTGGCCGTGTTTCACCGTCGCCGTCGGCCGCTGTGGAGCGTGTGCGGCCGCCGCGCCCCGTGTCATCAGCTGTGCTTCTCGCTGCCTCGCTCGTCCCAACAGGCGGCCGACAGTCGCACACAACAGCCTGCCGGCGGTGGCGGTGCGTCGACGTCCGTCCGTCATAAATGCGCGTGCCAGTCGCACTACAGTCTCGCCGCTGACGGCGTCACTTGTGCACGTACGTAGATATCATCTGTTCTCTTGGCTGTTTACTTGCTAGTCCGCCTGATAGCCGAGTGGCTAAGACGCACGCTTTGTGCACGAGAGGTCCAGGGTTCGATTCCCGGGCGAGGTGAAGCGTTTGGGTTCGTTCCTAAGGGGATAGTACAATTGCCGCAGAGCGGGTTTCGTGTGGCTGCGTGACTGCGAGATAACCCGTGTGGCGGCCGGACCTGCGGTGTGCCAGCCGAGGTTTTATGAGGTTATATGAGGTTTTGTTCGTTACCGACTGTCATTTGTAAAGTTTCACATTTGTTCTTTGACAATTCACCGTCTTTTGTAGTTGTTTTTGGCTGTCATGCATTTGTGTTGTGCATTCAATTTGGCCATTATTATATTCTATTATAGGCCATAATGCTCATTTTTATTTTTCTCATTTCTGAAACCGGCTCTATCTAGAATATATTTAATTTTTTTACTAGAATATATGTAGAATGTATTTAATTTTGTATGAGACTACATTAACTGTAAAACAATTTACATTTACATTTACACTAGAATACAATTTACACCGTAGAATATATTTATTTTTCAATATTCACTATGAATCTTCAATATTTTTATTTTAATCTTATGGTCGAATCATTTTTACACATTGGGTTTAATGTTGATTTTCTGCTATTTCTGTACCGTAAGGCGGTAAAAGTGCCATGTCACTGGGCTTTCCTGTAATTAATAATAATGTTTGTATTATAGTAATGAATAATAATGAATATATCCACAAGATAATTTATAGCATAATAAATATAATAAAAATGGTTATTCATATTGTTGTTGTGTTGTTTTCGCCGCAGCTCCTTCGCGTTTCTTGCTGTACGCTGGCGGTGGTCGCTTGTGGCGCCACCTGGTGAGCGACGGCGACAACAGTGACGCGGTCGAGTCAGACATCATGCTGCCGCTAACAGGCGTCCGTCAGCCACTGTCGCTGGCCTACGACGCCAAGAACCGACACATCTACTGGATTGACGGCAGAGATTTGGTGTGTTAATCGTTCTCTTGTGGACTACCGTAGGTCCTGGTCATTAAGCCCGTATTTCAATTCAAAATTCTACTCTATATTTTCCATAGTGGGCCATTAATGACCACCACTATTTTAGGGTGGAGAAAATCAGGCTGCCAAAGTTGTATTTTTCGAAAAGAACAAGTTTCATTATAGTATGAATTTCACCAATGTTAACAAAGCACAAATATGTACGAATTAACACGTGGATTATAGGAAAGGACGTATTTTTTCAACCTATTACATATGTGGAACAAACAGAGCATTTGAAAAATACTACCGGAGAAAAGTTCACATTTTGGCTGGGCTTATTGGGCCGTACTACTAGAAACCTAATATTTCAGGCCTGAATAGTGGCATGGGCTTAATGACTGGGACCTACGGTTGTCGTGGATGGATGGCTGTGTTTTGATGTGCCGCCACACACCAGCGGTTCAAGCACACAAACCGATCTATAGAAATATACAGAAGAATGCTTGGGATGCTTGGAATATACAGAAGAATGTTTGGGAAAGTATGATTTTGCTGTATTGTAATTGCATCACTATATGACTGTTTTAGCTAAGAATTTTCTGCTTATGTTTTATCTCCTGTTATTTTTATCTGTTTATCTTTGTTTTATATTAATTTCTCTTTCTCTGTGCGTCTATATTTTCTGTTATTTTCTGTTTGTGTTTATATATCTCTTAATTTCTCATTGTGTCTATATATATCTTATTTTCTCTGTGTTTATATCTCTTATTTCCTCTTTGTGTTTATATATCTCTTATTCTCTCTGTGTGTTTATATATCTTATTTTCTCTGCGTGTCTATATATGTTATTTTCTCTGTGTGTCTATATATCTCTTATTTTATCTGTGTGTCTATATATCTCTTATTTTCTCTGTGTGTATATGTATCTCTTATTTTCTCTTTGTGTCTATATATATGTTATTTTCTGTGTGTGCCAGACTATTCGTCGCACTCGTCCCGACTATTCTTTGTCCACTGAATTTTTGTCCAACTCGCACGGCCTAATTCATCCGCACAGCATTCAGGTAAACTAACACCTTGTCACATTGTCCACATTGTTTCGTCTTTATAATTTCTTTAATTTATAGTTTGTTACAAATTAATATATAATTTATTTCGTCTTTACATTGTAGTTTAAATGTAATCCAATGTAATGTTCTTGTAATTAATTGTTGCTTTGTCGTGTGATTGTGAAAGTCAGTTGTTGAAATGTGATGTTTGTTTTTGTTTCTGCCTGCTGCCGTAAGTTGGGTGAGCACAACAAACGTCACTAATACTTTAACTAATGAAACACCACGATTCTTCTGAGTGTTTCTTATTGTGCTTTACCAATGCTGCGTATCGAAGATTGATCATTGAGTTTGCTCTGAAGAAACACTCTCTAGAAACCAGGCGACCAAAGTACGTATCTTCCTAATAAGATAGAATAAAGATGATAAGATATACCAAGCTGGACTTGTCCCATCCTAGAAACCTTCGTAAGGGATTTATTCTTTCGCTTCTGCGCTGGGAGTCAATCTGCTGCATTTCCATGTGTGTGTGTGCGTGTGTGTGTGTCAGATTGATTCATACGCCGGCGTGATGTTCTGGTCGTGTGGTCGACAAAACACAGTCAACGTGACGCGACTCAACGGCTCGACAGTGGGCACTGTCCTGGGCGGCGCCAATTCTGACGTCAAACCTCGCCAGCTAGCTCTCATGCCTCGTATTGGGTAACTAGTTCAGCTCAGTTTCTTCCACACAGGGATTATTATAGACACCAAGCACAATCATGCATGTATAGCTTGTATGTGATATGAATATAAGATATGTGAGCTCAGCGAAATATTGCAACGTTTGCAACAAAATATAGAAAAAACTGGATGTCATGTTTATATAATTGTGTCATTTATGTAAAACTAACAAATGTGTGACTATAACTGAGGGTTACGCTCAAATAACTGAAAATTGCAGTAGATGCATGAATGAATCCAACAGTCCCTGTCCACCCAGCAGTAAATGATGGTACCAGATATCAGTTATGTGTTGTGTCATGTATTCTGGGGAGGTCGCCCTCTCTAATACGTCTTACGTCCTTGTGGCGTCATAGCATGGAGAGGGTCGGTTCTGCGGTGGCGGCGAGCTGCACGGGACACACCTGTGTGTGTTCATAAGCTTCAGCTTCTTACCGTGTAGCAGCTGTCACTTATGCTTTTAACCTTTAATATAGCTCTGATCACATGGGTCTTGTATTAAAACTGTGTATTGCGCCACTTAGAAATTGGCGTTGGGTTTGTGCGAATATTGTCAATGTCTTCGGGGAGGCTGTGTTGTGTTCTCATAGAATGTGTGTGGCCCACATGTGTGGTGTGTGTTTATGGCGTAGTTTTCCATCATTCCAATCTTTATCATAGGTTTGTATTTTTTCTTTATCCTGTTTATCTTGTTTCTGATTTTAATATATGTTTGATTCTTTATCTATATTTTATGCTATCTTGATTTTATCGTAGGCTATATTTATCTTTCTTTCTCTTATCTTAATATTGGTCTGAAACAAAGTTGGACACATGTTTTTTGCATCCATTAACTCTCCTTTTTTGACAAGGATTATTTTCTATATTCCATCCGATTATTTATTTATTTCCATCCGGTTCTATTTTTACCTCTTTATAATGCTGCTGATTTGAATACCTTTTGAAATTGTTCATCTTCTAAACTCGTTCTTTTCCAGATAGGTATTACCAAATGCCGTAATTATGTATCTACCTTGTCTCCACTTCCTTCCAATGTGGTCGACTTCAGTTTTTATACTCTTCATTTAATGCTCAAATGGGACCGTTTTCGGACACCGCTTTGTAAAGCACCTTGTACTCACCTATTTGTATTCAGCTATTTGTTTAGCGCAGGAGATAAGCTGTGCTCGTGCTCAGAGCCGTAGCAACCGCCCCCCGTTCCCCCGAGTGTTGAGGGGCCCCGTGGCTTCACGTATGACATTAAAATTTATCATATTATGTATAGCCTTTACCTTTTTGCTCAGATGTTTTCACCTGAGCTTGTATTATGTGATTATGTATGATAAATAAATTCATTATTTGATGGTTTATTTATAATGGGCTGCCTTCGGGGGGCCCCAAGTGTTGCCTTCGGGAGGGGCCCCAAGTGTTGCCTTCGGGGGGGCCTCATAAGTCCTCGCAACGGCTCTGCTCGTGCTGTCCTGTCTCCAACCCACCCTTTAACCTATCTTCCCTGAAATTCCCAGTATTCCACACTATCCAGTCTTTATTTAAATGCTCCTACGCTTTTAGCTCCTACAATATTCTCCCCTAACTGATTCCAGACATCAACACACCTATGTGTGTGTATGTGTGTGTGTGTGTGTGTCGGCGGTAGTTTGCTGGCGTTCATCAACGTCGCACTGCCCGTCACACTGGAGGTGGCCGCCGTGGATGGCACGCAGCGTCGCGTGCTGGTGCGTCAGCGACGCCTTCACTCTCCAACCCGTCGCCGTCGCCGCCGTCGCTCGGCCGTACTACAGCGTCCGTCGGCACTGGCGGCCGTCGACGAATACGACGAAGACGATACGGCAGCGACGGTGGCGATGGCGAGCATCTACTGGGCCGATAGTGGCGCCATTTGGACGACGGATTTGCGCGCCAACAGGTGAAGTTTGTCATGCGCGTGAATCATTCACTGTGTGTGTGTGTGTGTGTGTGTGTGTGTGTGTGTGTGTGTGTGTGTGTGTGTGTGTGTGTGTGTGTGTGTGTGTGTGTGTGTGTGGTTTAACCCATCACTTCCCAGTTATTATATTCAGTACAATAACTCTGATAGTTTCAAGCTTGTGTAGCAATTGATTTATTAAATGTCAGAACATATTTGGTTGATATCAAACAAATGTTCCCAATAAACATAGCCTGATGATTAACTATGTGATAATATAGACAGAAAACACTACGAAAAATGGTGATGTTGTGGTGTTGTTTTTGTGATTGTGTCAACAAAGAAAGACTGTCAAATACTGTGTGTGTGTGTGCGTGTTTATTTATATATTTCTGTGTGTATTTTTTTCAGTACCTAATGTCCGAACGCATTTATTTCCGTGCATGTGTGTGTGTATGTAAATTGTATGTTAATTGTGTATTGTAAATTGTACTGTCTTCGCATCTGAGACATTGTGTAAAGATTGCGCAGTGTAAGCGTAAATGAAATTATATGAAAATGTGTGTGTGTGTGTGTACATGTTCAAATCCAAATATACATTGTTAAAATATGTATTTTTCAAACACACATTTGAAATATTAGCTTGACAACAATTTGCCAATGCCTAACGAGATAAATATTCTAGTTAAACTTGAACAAATTTACTAACGTTTTGTTTATATATGCTATTCAGGGTCATTTGACCACTGAATTGAATGTGTGTGTGTGTATGCAGTCGTGTGTTGGTGCAAGACGGCGTGCACGGTGTTGTGCAGCATTTGGTCGTGTTGGGCGAGCGCGTGTTCTGGAGCGACACAGCTCAGCACACGGTACAGTCGGTGAACCGAGTCAGTGGAACGGATCGGCGCGTGCTTGCCGCCGCGTCATTACACGAAGGAGCACCAGGGCCTCTCCTAGCTGTCACGCCCGTCGAAAATCCGGTCTCACCGCTCTCTCTCTCTCTCTTCCTCTCTTCCTCTGTGTCTTTCTAGTTTCTTATCTCCCTCGTTTTGTGTGCTCTTTCTTATCTTCTTGTTGTGCTTTTTCTCACTCTTTCTGTGTGCTCTTTGTGTCTTATCTTTCTCGTTTTGTGTGCGTTGTCTTATCTTCCGCATATGCTTATAAGCTGAGGAAATTTTAATTTATGAGCATGTTTTTGGCAGAAACTCCAGCTGTTTGAAGTTTCGACTGAGTGTTTGTTTTGTGTAATTTGTTGACGATTGGTTTATTAGTGTTTATTGCTGACAATATATGGATTAACTATTATGACTATAATATTCAAATATTATAGCTAATCTGAGGATGAGTCGTTATTCGTCTTAACGTGTAGATCCTTAGTGAATGCAATAATTTATCACTTATGATCACCCAAGATCACTCCTGTATGTATGTATGTGCGTGTGTGTGTCTGTGTGTGTTTGTATGTTTGACAGTCACTCGTCAGTCACCCATGTTACGGCAACGGCGTGTGTTCGCACGTGTGCGTATCGCAAGTTTCATCCGCCACCGAACACGCTCCTCTACGTCACCGATACCACCAGCATCATAACCAGCGTCGTTTGACCAGCCACTGTTCATGTCCCGTCGGCTTGCTGCTACGGCACCGTTCGCTCAGCCAGTGCGACAGGCCGCCGACGTGCGGCCACGATCAATGGCGTTGCGGCGGCGCCGGTGAGCTGTTGACGCATCGACGCGTCGTGCAGCCTCCGCCGCCGGCGTGCGTGCCGCTACGTTTGCGCTGCGACGGACGGCCGGACTGCGCCGACGCCAGCGACGAGCGCCACTGTCCGTCGTGTCCGTCCGAGCAGTTTCCGTGTCCGGCGGTATCTGGCGGCGGCGGCGGCAACTCGTCGGCGGGCGCGTGCATTGCGCTGTCGCGTGTTTGCGACGGACGGCCGGACTGTGCCGGCGACGGCTTCGACGAGCGCGTGTGTTGTGCGGCGCAGTTTTTGTGTCGCCGCTCGCGTCGCTGTGTGCCGCTGACGGCGCTGTGCGACGGACACGCCCACTGCAATCCGGCCGACGACGAGTGGACGGACGAGTGCCGACGCGTCAGTCTGACGGCCGGACATGCCGGACCGTCGACCAGCGAAGGCGGCGGCGGCGGCAGCGGCTCGTGGTCAGTGCTGGTGGCTGTCGTGTGCGTTCTGGCTGTGGTGACGGTGATGGCTGTGCTGGGCGCTGCTGTTTGGCGGCGAAATCAGCGACGTGGCGGCGGCGGCGGTGACGGACGCAAGTGTGACAGTCTGCCGCATCAGCTGGGCGTCCGCCGGCCGCCGCAGGGCTCCACTGCAGCCGATATCGGCTCGGCGGCTGTTCCGGCCGCCGTTGCCGCCGCACACGACCAACTGCCGCTGGCCTGCTTGACGTATCCGTCGGGCGGCAGTCCGCCTCCGTCCGCCATTTATCGCATGCCGTCCGTTTCGTCGATGTCGTCGGGCTGGTCGCTGGGCCGGCAGCATCGCCGCCGTCGCCACCACCAACAGCGGCAGCGCGGCGGCCGCCGACGGCACGGCCGTGACAGCGCAAGGGATTGCGATGCGTCAACTATCGGCATCTCTCCGCCGCCGTACTGTCAACGTACGCACATCACGGGCGCGTCGAGCAGCTGCAGCAGCGGTGCGGTCGGCACGGCGTCTACGATGGCGGCAGCGGCGGTGATAGGAGGGGGAGGCTGCAATCCGCCTCCGCCGCCAACGCCGTGCAGCACCGACGTGTACGACTCGGACTCGGTCGAGCCGATGTCGCCGTCCGTCGAGTGTCTTGCTCAGCCGCCGCCGCCGCCTCCTCCTCCGTCCATTGTCGGCGCGAGTAGTCATCGGCATCAGCACCAGAGGCCGGGAGCGCCGCCGCCGTCGCCCGTGTCGCATCGTTGGCAGCAACGCCGGCGACATCATCAGCAGCAATACCTCGTTTGAATGGCAACGACAAGGGCAATGCAAGGCGGGCTGTGTATGTGTGTGTGTGTGTGTGTGTGTGTTTATGTGTGCGTGGGTGTGTGTGTGGGGGGGGGCGTTCGTTTGTTCAGCGCAAGATAGGCGGGTTGTGCTGTTACCTGTGTGTGTGTGTGTCTTTATGTGTGTGGGTGTGTGTGCGTGTGTGTTATCTGTGTATGTGTGTGCGTGTCTTTGTGTATGTGTGCATGCATGTGTGTATGCGTGTCTGTCTCTGTGTGTGTATGTGTTTGTGTGATATATATAAATATCTTAATGTAATGTGTGTGTGTGTTGGGTTTATTGGCGAGTATTGTTGCAGAGTTGGACGGGTTCTGTCTTTCAGAGTTTGCACTGTAGTTGTGTTGCATTGATAGCTCTGTGTGTCATGTCTTGCGATGTTTGGTGGGGTCTATGTGCACGTCTGTATGTGGATGTATGTGTATGTGTGTGTGTGTGTGTGGTTTTGTCTCATGGTTCAACGATATTTGACGTTTCAATGACACATTGTTATCAGACTTCAAACATGCCTGTGTAATGAGATTATTACCATTGTTTCTTGGGTATTTTCTCACCGAACTTATTGTTTTTACTTTTTTATTAATGTTTTTATATTGTTACCATCTCAGCGGAAGTGTACATGTGTGTAAATATGGCTGCGTGTGTATGTATGTATGTGTGTGTGTGTGTGTGTGTTGGGACGACGAAGGCGATCATTTGATAATTGTCATATTCATCGAAATATATTGGCCATAGAGGAATTTTGGTGATAGATATATCTCTGTAGATTACAGGACACGAATTTAAAAAAACGCATAGCTAAACTAAAGAACAAAACAAATAATCTCACTTTTAAAATGATAATAATTTATATAATAATTTAAATTTAAATAATAATTTATATAAAAATATGGCACGCCATACTCTGCTAAATTGTTAATTTTTTAGTTCAGTTTATACAACTGAACTCATACTGTTTACGCTAAGTTCAGCTCAGACGTAAGTTTAAAGTTTGTTAGTCACATGTCAACCGCATTTATCTGTGTGGGCTTATGTCTAATATGTGTATGCCTGGTTGTAATTGGTTGCAAACATCTGTCGATTTCGGTAGTCAGTGCGTCAATACTATTCAACTCTTTCTGTCGTCTTGAGTCAACCAGCAAGGTCCCGGATGTAACACGTCCGTGTCGTCTAAACAGTGGCGGCGCCAGGATTTTTCCGGTGGGGGGATAATGACAAAATGCAGGGGCTTGGCGAAACAGGAAGAACTACATTCGAAATGTTCATGGTGATGATTTTTTAAAGGAGGGGATCAGAGGGGATTGGCATCTTTTCGGGGGTTTTCAGCCCCTTAAAGCCCCTCCCCTCGACGCCGCCACTGCGTCTAAATGTCAGATCAGTCGTAAAAGCTGGGCCATTTTTTCAGTTTGTCGAGTCCCTCTTGGATTAAGGCCTTAAGATACGTATACGCATCTGGGAATACATGTCTCACTTGCTGTAATTGTTGATCGGAGCTCGACTGGGGTGTCATGGGTCTACTGCAGAAAAATCCTCGGTAGTTGGAAACCTGGGCCATTGGTCCAGTTGGGGTTGTACCTTGTTCATTTGAGCCGGAAAACGTTGCTGGAAGATCTCTGGGGATTCACGTCTCACTTGCTGTACTTGTTGATCGGAGCCAAGATTCTTCACCGGCATTGGTTGTTGACGGAACGTCCATGATTTTACTTTAGGTCTTCTGACAATTAAGTTCGGAGAGCGTAGTATATTTCTCGCCTGACTGGGACTGAAGTGTTCCTTGTAGGTGCTGAATTGAGGTGGATTTACTCCGTCCGCGACGACCGACTTGCGTGACAGGTATCCGCCGGCACCTGTCTGGTCGTTGTCAGTCAAAGTCAGCACTTGGGAGGAAGCTCGTGACGTTCCTACTCCGTTCCGCGCTTTACTGTGTGCTGTAGATCTTACGCTACGGTAGGAGTTGAAATAGGGCGTGGAAATCGGCTTGCATTCCACCAGAGCGGATACCAGACAGCAGAACAATACCAAAGCCCTCATGACGTCTGCAGTGGTACATGCACAGACACGATGGTGAACAGTCAACGCAGAATTACTAAAACACATCGTAAAACATATTCATTGTCAACTCAATGAAATGTAATAATAATAATATTGTTGAAATATTCATAAACACCAAAATGCCAAAACAAAAGGGAACAACTTTTAAATTCAGTTGAAACCTTGTAGTTTCAATTATAAAAGAAGTAATATCGCGTTGGGATTTTGTTATTTAATCGAGGAATCATGTGTTATTGTAGCCAGACATGAAATATGTTAGGCTAGAAACATACAGTGAGCTACATGTCACAGTCGGGAACAGTGCCCTCTGAGTTATTGCAATTGTATGTGTCATATATCGCATGTCGGAATAAACAGTCGGTCCAGAGAACCGTCCTGTGTGCTTGTGACCCTCCGTGGCGAGCCAAACGCCACACGTTTCTTGCTGCGAAATTTCATGCGTGCGTACGGACACCACATCATGCTTTTCCATTCGATATTCTATGCCATTTTTTCTATTCTTTGTCATTTATTGCCATCTTGTATAACATGTGGTTAAATATATGATGATGACGACAAGTAATAATATATTCGGCTGGGCGAAATACACTAGGTACTTGGGATGTCTACTTTTTATAAAACAAACCAAGTTGACAAAAAATCAACTTATTTGGAAAAATTTGCCAAAAATTGTTTTTAAGCTAACCTGAAAGGAATTGGTTGGGAAAAATTTGACCAGAAACATAGTGAAATTCACAAATGACGAAATTGTATCAATTTGTGCCCTAATTTTTACAGATCAGTAAACGGCACATGTGAGCGCCCAGTTTGGTTAGCTCATTCATATATTCTGTGTAGGTGTGGAGTGGTTTGTTCCATGCGACTCGAATTAAAATGCAGTTATATTTGGTATACTTGACTTAAACTTGCCTAATTAATTCGTCTAGTTTTTGTGTATTTCATGGGTGCTAACTTGGGCGTAATTATTTCGGATATGGTTAACCAATTTGTGTTCTATATCCGTGATGTTTTTACGCAATTATAGTGAAGTTGGTTACCAAGTTTGTAGCTTCTTAGAAATGAGTTGGATATTTCGGCTATTACTACTGATAATATTATTTTCAATGACTTGTATTGCAGTGTAACGTGGGAGAAATGTGGCGCAATATCTAGGAATTACAATAAGCAGCACTATTCTATTGTTAAGCGTTCATCAAGCTCTGAGATTTACCACAATTAGCTTTCTGGCTCGTTTACTTGCCATTACGCTTCAATTCAAGAATATATTTGCTAAGCTCGATATGTATTATAATATGATTGTTTCTAGTTTTAATACATGCTTGTTTCTAATTGTGCTTCCTTATAATTATGTTTCTAAAATTGCTTGTTTCTTGCTCGTTGTATTTTATCAATCTGCATTTACTGCGTAGATTTGCATAGACTTCATTCAAGTAAGATATGTACGATAACAAAGGGAATATTTAAAAATACGTACACAATTTAGTTGAGCCAAGCTGAAAAGCACAACCTGTACGTGACGGTATGACGGCGTAATGGCGTTCTCGCTGTGCCTACGTGGACAGTGTGTGCAAGTGTGTGCGATTGTATTTTTTCTGACGTCAGTGTATATTAGATGATTCATATTTAATGACTTGGTTGTTTCTGCTTGTTTTTATCAAGCGAAATTATACGTCCAGTAACGACATTCTTATAGTTTTGCAATTAACCCGAGTTAGCTGTGTTTTATTATGCAGTGGTGTATTTAGTATGTTATTTAAAAGGGCATCATTCTTTGCGCTGGTCATTATACGGTGTTTCAGCGGCTGAGTCAATGTGGTTTGATGTCCATTTTTACACCACGAAACAAAACTACCTTGTAAAATGATGAACTCTATTGATGCGGACAACAAATATGATTGAACAACAACAAGATGAAAACTCACACATACACAGTAGAGCAATAATCTCTCTCTAGGCTGGCATAAATTATATCCACACAAACAGCACACAGAAGACTACACCGACCAGTCCACACATAACCACACAACGCACGATGAGCACTACAACACCACTCCCGTCATTACATACCAGCCGCTAACACCAGTACACGCTGCATACCAACATACAAACACGAAGTAGAATCACACGCATAAATACAGTGACGCACATACACACACACACACACAAGTCTACGCTCAGTCACACACAGGTACACACACAAGTCTACGCTCGCAGGCGCACACGCTCTCCTACACTCACGCTCAACTCAGCAAACGCATTCACACCCACATTCATTCCTTCGCACAGCGTTCAATTTCTGACCAACAATACCACACTCCCCCTTGATCTCAAGATCAATCAATCACCTACGAAATAATCGTCCATCCAAGGCGGACGTCTCCTCTCTCTGGTAGATCTCCGAAGAATGTGCTCACTCCGGTCCTCTTCGGCTCCATTATGTATGTCAGTTGTATCGAGCACTTCGTTCGTGTCCGCTGCACAGTCATCTGGAGTCTGATTGTCCACGTCTTGACCACCGGCGTCATCTCGATCATTGTCTTCATCATACACACGCCGCAGATCTAGTAGATGCCTCGGTACTCCATCCACCGATACATTGTTTGAGGACTGAATCCCGGTCACTCTTCCTTTTGACCAATGCGACGTACATCTTGCCCCAGGTGGCTTTACCCACACCTCATCGCCGACTTCTATGCCCGAGTTATTCTCGCCGTCGTCATTGTGGGCTGGCAAAACCTCCGGATGTCGCCAGGCATATGTGTAGACACTGTGATGCGGCGCCTTGTCTTCAATTCGATCCGATTTGGGCGCCATGTTGTACCAAAATACCGCCTCGAGCGGGGAGATGCCAGCTCTCTCCGCTATCCTCTTTATCGTACGATGATGCCGTTCGACAATACCGTTTCCGCTGGGTCGATAAGCCGCTCGGAAAAACCTGCTGATTTTCCAGCCATCGAGGGTTTCCCTGAGTAATTCTGACTTGAATACCGTTCCATTGTCCATCAGCACTTGTTCAACAGGCCCTCGCTCATAAAATACTTGGTTCAGGATATTTGAAATCTCATTTGCCGACTCTGCACGCAGCTCTCGCCATATCGCGAACCTTCCAGGGCCGCAATCAACAATAGAAAGAAATGGACGATATCTGAAATGAGTAACATCGACTGCCAATCTTGTCCAGACTGTTGGCACGTGCAGCTCGCCCGCCTCGTGAGTCACCGGCGCAGGATCGATAGACTGACACTCCAGACAGCTCTTCACCACACGTTTCACCTGTTCACGTGTCACAGTAGGGTCCACTTGCTTAGCGAGAGATAACGTTCTGTCAACGCCCATATGATGACTACGGTGGAGATCTTTCACTCTTTCCAACGCCATGCCGCATGTTTCGTTTACCGGTTTTCTCTCGAGCTTCAGCATCCATTGCCTGTTGATGCGCGTCAATGAGTCTGCTTTGTTACTTGCTGTAGGAACAAGAATCAATCTCACTTCGAGACGCAATTCATCAATTAACTCCTTGACTACTCCCAGTCGTCGTTTCACAAGAACTTCTGCAGCTCCTTTTGTCTTCACTCTGTTCTCGTCGGATAGTGTGGCACGCAACCAGCCAAAAACTGTAGCGGAGTCGGTGCGTACTTCTATACATTCTAATCCCCACTTTATTGCAAGATTGAGTCCTCTGGATACAGCTTCAAGCTCAGCGACGTTTATATGATTGAAGTCATCTTTTTTCCTCTGCCACGAGGCATCTTCCACTACGATTCCGTCGATTTCGATTACTGTTCCAATAGCCTGATTACTGGCGTCACACCAGACAACACCAGATTTCGATTTTGAAACCGACCATTTTCCCTGCACTGGATCTTCGCTTTTCACTTGTTCTAGCATGTCGTGTGTAACAGACAGAACTTCCTCCCGGACTGTGTCATCCCAGCCACCATCGGATGAATGACGTTTGACATAGCTGCACGCCGGTCTGAGCCACCCGGCAATGGGATAGTGGCCCAACAATTTCCCACATAAAGAAAACAGTTGGCGTTTAGTCAGTGTACGATCTACCTGCGGTAACTCATTTCCCCGACGAAACTCCAGCAAGCCCGCTGCATTTCTCTGCACTCTCAGACCAAGCACTGCACCGCCAACAATTGGAGTCGGATCTTTGGCAATCAGTCCATACTTGCGCAAATGATCAACCACATGATTCGGGTTCACTTTTGTTGTATCAACCACAATATCATCGATATAGGAATCGGTTGCTTCACGGATAACTTTTGACTTCTCCAGCACTCTGCGCAAAATTCTGGTCATGATTCGCGGTGCTGAGCTGAGACCAAACCCCAATCTCGTGAGGCAGTATGTTATGCCCCCATACTTAACCAGTTGATACTGCCAGAGCTTCGGATGCACACGTATTTGGAGATATGCTGACTTCAAGTCAACCAGCGCCGTCGCACCTCTGATTCGTCGCCATCGCCGAAGCTTTTCCGCGCAAACATCGATGTAATCATCACCAGTGTGACTGCTGACATATTCGTTTAGCTCCCTGAAGTCAATCACTGGACGCGTTTTGTTTTTGGTTGTTTGCACAACCGCCAACAATGGTGATACTCCTCTCTTGACTTGTTGTGACCACGGCACCAATATTCCTTCGCTTATCCAGCGCTTCACTTCTTTGTCAAACTCCTCCTTACATCCTCCTTTCAACGTTTGTTCGTAACATCCAATTGACTTGGTCAAAACAGGTGACGTTTCCTTCAGAAACCACTCGACTTCCCAATAACTACCATTCAATTTCGCTGAGAAATCTTTGTCACTGAACTGGTCTTCAAAGAACTCAGACTTCAACCTTTCATCAGACATGCTCATCTTGCAACATTCGGTGTTTTCATCCTCCTTCGGATGTACTGCAGTCCCGCTAACAGCAATAACGCTTGAAAACGCGTCAACATTACTGTTTTTCCCCGGCTGTTTTAGCAACTTTCCGAACTCCACTCCACGTTTTGTGATTGTGACTTTTTCAAACTGATTAATGATGGCCATTCCGAGAATTACATCGAACCCACTCACTACTTCCGGAAGGACAAGCACTTGCGCATGCAATTCTTCACCATTGACCACGATACACGTTTTACACGTACCTAAACACAAAATTTCACTTCCGTCTACTGTGACGACACGCTTTGGCTCCTTAATAAATGCCAAGCCACATTTTACAGACACAATACTTTTTGAACACCCGGTGTCGATCATAGCCGTCACTGTTCGTCCACATATTCGTACTCTCGCACTCATTAGACCCCCGCGTTGCGCCTCCACTGTACAGAGGGGGAGCTTCTTGGCGCTGAAGCCCCCCCTACATCGTTTCCCTTTGCGCACTTTGCTGCAACATGTCCTGTCTGACCGCAATTGAAGCACACTATCGCGGAACGTCTGCAGTGTCGCGCCATATGGGCACCTCCGCAGTTGAAGCATCGTCCGTTGACGTTCCGACGACGTTCGACTGAACGTCGAATGGCAGCTGCTCCAGCCACGGTGTCATCAGCTGAATCATCACCGGCCGCTACACATGCCGCCATGGTTCTAGAGCTAGCTGAAGCATCTGCCCGTGTCAATATACGAGCCCTCGAGATCAGACGACTCATAGTTACTGTCTGCATATCGTCTTCCTGTAGTCCTGCCGAAACTCGGTCCGGAAACCCACTAATGAACGCCAACTTCACCGAGAGTTCCAATCCCTGACTGACAAAACCGCACAAGCCAGCGAGTCGTCTAAGCTCATTTGCGTACACATCCACTTGCTCTCCTTGCCACTTCTTCTTCGTCAGCATGGCAAATGATTCGACTGGATTGGGGGAAAACGCTTCTCGCAGTTTGGATTTGATCAAATCGTACCTTGACTGCGCCTCTTCATTGAGCTCGAGGTAGAGTGACAATGCTCCTCCTTCCAGAAATAGTGGCACAAAGGCATGCAGCTCAGTCACTCCTGTCAGCTTGGCCACAAGTTCTGCCTTCTTCAACCATGCGACTACGTCGCCAGTACCGTCAAAATTCTTCATCATTGTTGTAGCCGAAATAGCTTGTGGTTTGATGTCCATTTTTACACCACGAAACAAAACTACCTTGTAAAATGATGAACTCTATTGATGCGGACAACAAATATGATTGAACAACAACAAGATGAAAACTCACACATACACAGTAGAGCAATAATCTCTCTCTAGGCTGGCATAAATTATATCCACACAAACAGCACACAGAAGACTACACCGACCAGTCCACACATAACCACACAACGCACGATGAGCACTACAACACCACTCCCGTCATTACATACCAGCCGCTAACACCAGTACACGCTGCATACAAACATACAAACACGAAGTAGAATCACACGCATAAATACAGTGACGCACATACACACACACACACACAAGTCTACGCTCAGTCACACACAGGTACACACACAAGTCTACGCTCGCAGGCGCACACGCTCTCCTACACTCACGCTCAACTCAGCAAACGCATTCACACCCACATTCATTCCTTCGCACAGCGTTCAATTTCTGACCAACAATACCACAGTCAAGCTTGGCAAATTTATTCTTTCTAGAAGCCCATGTACATTTTTGATATTTGGCTAAGTACTGTCTCATTTTTCGGTACCTATGTTCACCTATGAATCAGTGCTTTATTTATATTGTTTTCAACTAATAGCGACCAATAAATGTGTAGTGATATTTTTCTATGTTTACAAGCCGTTCCCTGTATATTGCATACACACACCTACATTTACATCCACACATACACCTACATCTACATCCACACATACACACGCACACACATACACACGCATACATCTGCACCTACACACACACACATACACATTGTGGACTTATTTCCTGTTCAAAGCTGGTTATTTGTGTGTATGTACACCATGTGTAAATAGTGTATTGACTGTATTTTTGGTGTTTACTTGCGTGTGGCAAACCCAGATATCGCGCGCGTGTGTGTGTGTGTGTGTGTGTGTGCGTGTGTGCTGTGCTGATCAAGCATGCCCGATATCGGTGCTGATAATCAGCACTGCGACAAACAAAGTCAGGTGAGCTGGCCGAATATTGCCTCACTCCTGTCTCTATTTCAGCCGCTCTCGAATATTGCTCTGTCAAGTCATATTCTCTCCATCGCCAGGTTACTTCAATAAATGTATATATGTGTGTGTTTGTTTGTGTGTGTGTGTGTATTGTACAAAATCTGATTTGTGTGTGCATGTTGGACTATGTGTGTGTGTGTGTGTATGTGTGAACGTTTGTGTGTTTGTATCTCTGTATGTGTGTGTGTGTGTGTTTGTTTGTGTGTGTGTGCATATGTGTGTGTGTGTGTAGGACTATGTATTTGTTTGTTTGAATGTGTTGTGTGTGCACTTGTGTGTGTGTGTGTGTGTGTGTGTTCAAATACATGTGTATGCATGCTAGACGGACGAGAATGATCGTGTAGATGGCGCTGGCGACGGCGCTGGCGGTGACCAGCAGCACGAGGAGCTTCAGTACTTGCAGCTGGTGCGTCGTGTCATCAGCGAGGGATGTTGTCGCGACGACCGCACCGGCGTTGGCACACGCTCTCTGTTTGGCCAGCAGATGAGGTTCTCACTGGCCAATGGTCAGTGATGTGTTGTCTATTGTTTAGACATATTTCTAGCTGCATTACTGCAAACGAGCTGGCAGAGGTGTCATATAACATGAATGTCACGCATAACATTGTACAATGTACGACATAGTTTCTAGATATACAATCCATTCCTTCATATTCACAACTGAACACGAAATATACACACACACACACACATATATATATATATATATATATATATATATATATATATATATATATATATATATATATATATATATTCGTTTACACACACACACGCCTATACTCGTACGTCCTTTCATTTACATGCGTAGTCATATAGACATACATACACACACTCACACATACATACACACACACACTCACACACACATACATGCATACACTCACACATACACACACTCACACATACACACACTCACATACAACATATTCACATAGACACCATAGTCTTGGCCCGTATTTTAATGACTAGACTTATTTCAGGGTAAAAAATTCAGTCTGCCAAAGTTGTATTTATCCTAAAGAACAAGCTTTATTATAGAAACAATTATATCAATGTTGATAAAGTACAAATATGTGCAATAATTCGATGAAACACGTAAATTAACACGTAAATGATAGGAAAGGACGTATTTTGTCGCCATATTGTATATGTGGCACAAACAGAACAGTTGAAAAATACTCCCGGATAAAAGGTAACAATTTGTTTAGGGACTTATTGTAGCGTACTAGTAAAAACCTAGTATTTCTGGTCTTTTCTATCTACGGTATGTCTGTTTGTTCTCGCTGTTGCAGACGCGTTTCCTCTGTTGACCACCAAGCGCGTGTTCTGGCGCGGTGTGGTCGAGGAATTATTGTGGTTCATTCGGGGCAGTACCGATGCACGCGCGCTCAGCGCCAGGGGCGTGCATATCTGGGACGCCAACGGCAGTCGCGATTTTCTCGACAAAATGGGCTTCACTGAACGCGAGGAAGGTGTGTGTATGTGTGTTGTTTGTGTATTGTATGTGTTGTTGTTGTGTGTGTGTGTGTGTTTATTGTGTTTATTGTGTGTGTGTGTGTGTTGTTTGTGTGTGTTTATTGTGTGTGTGAATGTGTATTGTGTGTATTGTATGTGTGTGTGAATGCATGTGTGTGTATTGTGTATGTGTGTGTTTGTGTGTGAATGCATGTGTGTGTATGTGTTGTGTGTGAATGAGAGAGAGTGTGTGTGTATTGTGTGTGATTGAGAGTGTGTGTGTGTATTGTGTGTGATTGAGAGTGTGTGTGTGTATTGTGTGTATTGTGTGTGTGTGTGTGTGTGTGTGTGTGTGTGTGTGTGAATGAGAGAGTGTGTGTGTATTGTGTTTGTGAATGTGTGTATTGTGTGTGAATGAGAGAGTGTGTGGGTATGTGTGTGTATTGTGTGTGAATGAGAGTGTGTGTGTGCGTGCGTGTGTGTATTGTGTGTGTGAATGTGTGTATTGTGTGTGAATGCATGTGTGTGTGTGAATGAGAGAGTGTGTGTATTGTGTGTGATTGAGAGTGTGTGTGTGTGTATTGTGTGTGTGTGTGTGTGTGTGTGTGTGTGTGTGTGTGTGTGTGTGTTGTTTGTGTGTTGTGTGTGAATGTGTGTATTGTGTGTGAATGAGTGTGTGTGTGTATTGTGTGTGAATGCATGTGTGTGTATGTGTTGTGTGTGAATGAGAGAGTGTGTGTGTATTGTGTGTGATTGAGAGTGTGTGTGTGTGTATTGTGTGTGTGTGTGTTGTTTGTGTATTGTGTGTGTGTGTGTGTGTGTGTGTGGCTCAATCCTACAATCGTTGTTTCTCTATCTTAGGACCTCGTATCTAGAATAGGCTTTCTCCCTCAATACGCTCAATCAAATCTCTATCTCTTTTCAAAAAACATACTAAAAATTTCTTTCTCACTAAGTCTTATTACTGTCTTAATAATATTGTATATATTAGTACTAAATATAAGGTCTGATTGTTTCCTAATTCTGTCTTCTATGTGTATGTGCTTCATGCGTGTGTCTTCTGTTCTTGTGTATTTATGTTTCTCCATTGTATGCTGTATGTGTGTTGTTGTGTTGAGCTCTGTTATCTGTGTTTGTGTGTCTGTTGTGTTGTGTTCTCTGTCTATTTGTTTGAGTGTATGTCTTTGTGTGTCTGATATGTTGTGTTTTCTGGTTTGTATTTGTGTGTCTATTGTGTTGTGATTTGTCAATCTGAGTGTATGTCGTTGTATGCCTGTTGTGTTGTCTTAATGTGTTGTATGTTGGGTTGTCTTCTGTGATGTATGTCGGCTTTGCTATCTTATTCAATATGTATGTGTGTGTGTGCGTGTGTATTTTTGTGTTTTTGAGTATGTAAACGTGAGTGTATGTTCGTGATTGTGCGCATATGTACTTGTCTATATGTCTGTTATATGTCTGTTTTGTGTGTGTGTATGTAGGTGAGTGTGTGTGTTCGTGATTGTGTATGTGTATGACTCTTGTGCTTGTGTGTGTGTGTGTATGTTGTGTGTGTGTGTGAGTGTGTGTGTGTGAGCGCTTTTGAGAC
Source organism: Sacculina carcini (assembly GCA_916048095.2). Taxonomy (NCBI): domain Eukaryota; kingdom Metazoa; phylum Arthropoda; class Thecostraca; family Sacculinidae; genus Sacculina; species Sacculina carcini. The sequence continues at coordinate 2,113,671 of OU696573.1, forward strand.
CCTCGGGTGAAAAGCGCGATATAAATGTCTTAATGTAATGTAATGTAATGTGTGTGAATGTGTGTATTGTATGTGTGTGTGAATGTGTGTGTGTATTGTGTGTGAATGCATGTGTGTGTATTGTGTGTGTGTGTGTGTGTGTGTGTGTGTTTGTGTGTGAATGCATGTGTGTGTGTATTGTGTGTGTGTGTGTGTGTGTTTGTGTGTGAATGCATGTGTGTGTGTGTGTGTTGTTTGTGAATGCAAGTGTGTATTGTGTGTGAATGAGGGAGTGTGTGTGTGTATGTGTATTGTGCTTGTGTGTATTGTGTGTGTGTGTGTGTGTGAATGTGTGTATTGTGTGTGTGTGTGTGTATTGTGTGTGCGTGCGTGTGTGTATTGTGTGTGAATGCATGTGTGTGTATTGTGTGTGAATGAGAGTGTGTGTGTGTATGTGTGTGTATTGTGTGTGAATGAGAGTGTGTGTGTGCGTGCGTGTGTGTATTGTGTGTGTGCGTGCGTGTGTGTATTGTGTGTGTGAATATGTTTTGTGTGTGAATGCATGTGTGTGTATTGTGTGTGAATGGGAGAGTGTGTGTGTGAGTGCATGTGTGTGTATTGTGTATATATTTGTGTGTGTATTGTGCTTGTGTGTATGCATGTATGTATGTGAGTGTGCATGCGTCTGTGCATACCTGTGTGTGTGTGTGTGTGTTATATATTAATTGCCTACACTATTTAAAGGTTTGTATTTATACCTGTGCTTGAGTTTGTACATGTGTGTGTGTGTATTTGTGTGTACATGTGTGTGTGTGTTTAAGTGAGCGCTTTTGAGAAATTCGGGTGAAAAGCGCGATATAAATGTAATGTAATGTAATGTGTGTGTGTGTGTGTGTGTGTTGGTACATGATGTTTGCAGGAGACTTGGGTCCAGTGTACGGCTTTCAATGGCGACACTTTGGCGCACAATATCGTGGTCGTGATGCCGACTACACCGACCAGGGTGTGGATCAGCTAAAACAACTCGTCGACGGTCTCAGGTGTGTCTGTGTGTGTGTGTGTGCTGAGGGTATTGTGTGAAAGTCGAGAATTTTCTCGATTTTACAAGCAGACCAAAGGAGTTTTTGAAAGCTGAAAGTATTGTGCTATATAATGCCAGTCTCAAGCTCGTGTAGACAATGATTTTGCCGCTAGTTGTCGAGTCCAAATCATTGCCACACTGTGCTAGCGTCAATTCGTACATCAAAAGCGATTGTCGTGCGTGTGGACAGGCGGGATCCGTTCTCGCGACGTCACATTCTGTGCGCCTGGAATGTGGCCGATCTGGCGCAGATGGCGCTGCCTCCGTGCCATTGTTTGGCGCAGTTCTATGTGGCTAGCGGTGGCCGGCTGTCTTGTCAGCTGTATCAGCGCTCGGCCGACATGGGCCTCGGCGTGCCGTTCAATATCGCCAGCTATGCGCTGCTCACGCGCATGCTGGCACATGTGACCGGTCTGCAGGTGAGTGTTGCCAGATGCTGTCGAGTGTGTTGCCAATCTAGGCTTTTTTTTCTCTTCGCCGCCCACTGTTGTCGATTGTGTTGCCAATCTAGGCTTTTTTCTCTTCGCCGCCGACTGGTGTCCAGTGTGTTGCCAATCTAGGCTGTTTTCTCTTCGCCGCCGACTGGTGTCGATTGTGTTGCCAATCTAGGCTTTTTTCTCTTCGCCGCCGACTGTTGTCCAGTGTGTTGCCAATCTAGGTTTTTTTCTCTTCGCCGCCGACTGGTGTCGATTGTGTTGCCAATCTAGGCTTTTTTTTCTCTTCGCCGCCGACTGGTGTCGATTGTGTTGCCAATCTAGGCTTTTTCTCACCCCGCCGACTGTTGTCCAGTGTGTTGCCAATCTAGGCTTTTTTCTCTTCGCCGCCCACTGGTGTCGATTGTGTTGCCAATCTAGGCTTTTTTTTCTCACCCCGCCGACTGTTGTCCAGTGTGTTGCCAATTTAGGCTTTTTTCTCTTCGCCGCCCACTGTTGTCCAGTGTGTTGCCAATCTAGGCTTTTTTCTCTTCGCCGCCGACTGGTGTCGATTGTGTTGTCAATTTGGGCTTTTTTCTCGTCGGTGTCGTGGTGTGTGTGTGTGTCGATTGACATTTTTATGTTATGTTATTTCATTTGTTTATTTTAAACATCTGTTTGTTAAGGGCGACCGGACGTGGGTTTGTGTTTGTATGTATGTTCGTGTGTGTATGTATGTATGTTCACAGTTTATTGCCCACAAAACAACATCAAATAGCCGCAAATTATCGCTCATAAGCGATCATAAACAGCAACACAATATTGCTGGGTCAATCATACCGTATTTATTCGAGTACAACGCGCAAAATTTTCTACCTAATAACAAAAACTTAAAAGTCTGGGTTCACGTTATAAACGTGTGCGTTGGACGCATCAATAAAAACAAATCGATTCTTCGATGCTGTTATAAATACATTTAATCATGGCCGCACGTGGTCAACAATGTCTGCTACTTACAATCCTTGATTTGAGCTGAGAATGAGCGAAAATAACTGTGTACCGATTTCTAATCGAAAATTAGGGGTGTGTGTTATAGCCGAATAAATATGGTTATTGTGTGTGTGTGTGTTAGGCTCATGAGTTTGTGCATACACTGGGCGACACGCACGTCTACCTGAACCACATCGACGCTCTGCAGGAACAATTACAACGCGAGCCGCGGCCCTTCCCCCGTCTCACTATTGGACAGGGGGCGGCGGGGGGCGAGCCAAGCGCCACTCAACGCACCGAGCTCGATCAATTCGAGCCGGCCGACTTCCAGCTGCACGACTACAATCCGCACAAGAAAATCGCCATGCCGATGGCTGTCTAGCTTTCATCTCGGCATGTGCGTGTTTGTGACTGTGTGAGCGAGTGTTTGTGCTTTTGTGTGTGTGTTTGTTTGCGTGTGTGAGTGTGTGTGTGTGTGAGCGAATGTTTGTGCTTTTGTGTATGTGCGAGTTTGTGTGTGTGTGTGTGTAAAGCGTTTCGTGTGCGTGTGTAAAGCGTTTCGTGTGCGTGTGTAAAGCATTTCGTGTGCGTGTGTATTATTCCGTGGGTTTGGCGTTTGGATACGGGTGTAGGCTGGACGGAGTTATATAGGCGACATTGGGGTTATGTTATGTGTGTTTGTTTGTGTGTCGATAGTTATGGTGAGATTCGTGTTGTCTCCGAAGTTTGCAGATGTTACCTTTTAATGGGTTCTTAGTGGTTGTTCGATTTAATATATTCTTAGTTGTTCGTTTAAGCATTCGTCTGTATTGCTCGCAAGGTTTCACACACACAAACATACACGCATACATTGTTCAAATTGTGAGTTGTTCAACAGTTCAATATCGTATAAAAACACACACACACACATACGCACAATGTGATCATGAATAAAGCACTATATATGAGTAAACGCAGCGTATCACGAATATAATCGAGTATATATGAGCCACCAATATGGCACATGACAACGACAACACATTCTTTGATTCATTAACAAATACGTGTGAATAATGTACACACATGCATATATCTAAAAGTTATCAGTAATAACAATTCACACAATCGCCGGGAAGCAGAAGTTGATTAGTGTCAGCATCTTGGCTGGCACAGTTAGTATGAAAGACAAATTGTCTATGTAGAAGTGTCGGTCAATATCTGGAGCCATCGAAGGCGCGATGCGTTTCGTGTCCTGCGTCAAACAGACAATATCACTTGCTTAACAAAGACGCGGCTTGAAAAAAGACACCATATCAGACATGTGGCGCGAATAAATCATGAAGCAAGTAGAATAAAGGAAGCGTGAATTGAGAAAATGAATTACAGCCCTGCTAATACATATAATAATCAGTATATCACAGAGAGAAACTTCAAAATTGGAGATTTAATCGAGAAATGTCGGTCAGAAGGACGGACACACACACACACACACACGCACACACACAGTGAGGCAAGTGGAAAGACACGCACGTTTGTAGAAGAGAGCCGTAAAGTGCATAGCAGGCAGGAGGGAGCGCAGCATATCTGGCACGCGCTCACTAACTGAATCAGCGTCGGCGTTCCACAACTGCACAACATCCTCTCTTTCACGAACCTTACACACACACACACACACAAGCACACAGGCACACACACACACGCACATAGCCTACATTCATGCCCATATAATGACGGTTGATTTGATAGTAAGCTGGGTGATGCTGTGTGTGTGTGTGTTGATTGTAGTGATACGGTGGAAAAAGTAGGCACAGTGCGGGATTTGAACCCGAGACGTTCGGCTTGTGAGTTGACGAAGCATCAGGCTACTGGGCCGACAAATCCGCTCAATATTTGTTTATATGGCGCACATTATACGTGCATGCGAATATAATTATAATCTTATTAAATAGTGGAAGTATCCAAAAACAGACGAAGATATGTAGTAATAGAAGAAATGCGAGGATCAAATGAGAGAAATGACACAATACGGCAAATAACAAATTCAACAAACAACAAAAAAATTGGAAATTCAATCTTTCGTCGGGCACAATAACAATAATACAACACGAAACTTCTCAGACACAAAAAGCAAGCACAAAACACATACACATCAAGATGCGCGGGTTCAAGACTCACAGAAATCGAGGCACCGCATATTTCATCTTCGGGTCCGATGCACGGCGCGAACTGTTCGTGAACGCAAGCGAGCAACACCTCCTTCCACACAACCCACTAAAATAACACACACAAACACACACACACACACATAGGGTATGTTGGATGCAGCTTCGAAAGTACTTAAGGGAAGTGCTTGTAAGTGTTTTTGAAGTGAATCAGAAGTTAAGTCTAGATTAGGTGTAGATTAGGTTAGGCTAGAATTTTCCGCTTGTCCACTCGGAAACTGTGGCGGCTGAAGGAAACATGGGGGCTGAGGAAAATGATGTGGTGGCTTGGAAAAACATGAGGAACCACACTGGAAATCTTCCTGGATGTCAGAATTTGAGGATTGGGGATGGGAGCTCACCAGGGGCTCGGCACATTTTGTTTCATGATATTATCTCTGCTTTTTATCACCATCTTCTATCAGTGAGATCTTTGCACTGAAGCACTCCAAGTTGTTATGTTTGACTCAGCACAATCAAAACATCCTTCACACAATTCTACTCTATGTACACACACACACCACCACCACACAATACGATCACACTATGACTTAACAGGTCCGCAACATGAATCACACTGACTAGCACACACACATACATAAACACACACACACAAGTGCCTGTGACCTTGACAGGTCACGCAATAACATATACGTCTCTTATGACGCTCATACACTCACACACTCACACAAAACATAAGTCCCCTCCCCATGAAACCACCATTGTTTGGACATACGTTATTTGAACGTTTCAGCGCTCATTAAATACAGCCGCCAAAACAGACCGAATGTTGTTTGGCGCATTTGATGCGCCACGTGCCGCCGCGCACGTGTTCCGGCTGCTCCCAGACCGGCCGGCGTGTGTGGCGCATCAAATGATACGAGTAGCGCGCGCTCAAATGCCGCACATGCGGCAGATTGGCCAGCACGGCCCACAACGCGTCGGCGCCCGACACCGTGTAGATGTGACGAACGGTTGCCTCGTACTGACTGACAGACACCCCTCGACTTGCTCTGTTCCACAAACACACACACACACACACACACACACACACAGACACGCACGCGTATGCCAAACTGCCGCTACTGCTCGCAATGCCGAAAATATCCACGGAAACAGCTCGCAAACGCATCAACTATGAAGCGGCCAAAACTTGGCAATATATATTTTTGAGCGATAAATGCTGCAAAGTTTGTGTGTGTGTGTGTGTATATATATATGTATGTATGTGTGTATGATTATATATGTATGTGTGTGTATGTTTATGTATATGTGTGTAGTAATAGTTTTTTCTAGGCACTCCTTGACATTATATTTCATGTAATAATTGAATTGGCTGGATTTCCCAGCGCATTTGTGGAAGTTGGCTAATAAGAAGAGGCAAATTAGAGAACAAAGTTACGTACCACAGTTCTACAGTAATATCTTTGGTTGCAGTCATGTTCAGAGTTCCTCTTGTCGTTTACTTCAGCCTACCGCCTGTATATCACATTTGCCTGGAACATCAGCGAGAAATTGACCCGGTCTATGAAAATAAACTTTAGGAAGACTTCAGTGAAAAACATGTGTGTGCTTACTTGTGCAGCCAAAAAGTCCAGGGCGTTTTCAGCCGGTGACGATCATGCTGGTCCGAGTTCACATTGACAGCCACTGACAAAACATCGGGCGAGACTGAGCGACAGGCAACCTCCTCTCTCTCCTCGTTCTGCATCCTGAAGCACAATCTATCCACACACACACACATATATATACACGCACACACACACATATATACGCGCACACACATACATAACAAGAACATCGCGAGAACTAAAAACCACCTTTACAAGGAATGAAAACCAGATTGAATGGAAATTTTGAAATGAACATCAAAGACGAGAAAACAGAAAGTCAAGGTACAAAGTCAAAGCACAAAAAACGATATTGCGCAAAATTATTTGGCACTTACCACATCTATAATATCATTGAAAATAATACCGTGACCGGTTGCAACCATAAAGTTGAGCAAGCGGATATGGGTTGGATTCGAACCGAAGACTGACAATACAATCTAACAATTGTTACTTCGTAAAAGTCAAGATACGAGTGTTATGAAGAAATCCATCGTAAAAGCACACCTGAAGTTCCACAAACGCCTTCTAATCTTATCATAATTCTAAAAACACTTGAAATGAACTCCTAAATTCCGAGCGCGCACAAAAAGCCCACAATAAGTAATAAGAAAATCAAAACATAGTCAAGACGCAATTTTGTATTTCAAACGCCACGTTTGTAGGGACCTTTGCTTATAAGGTAAAACTAAGCTAAAATAAATAATAACCCACAACTGCAAATAAATGAAATTTAACCCAAAACCAAGTTACATTGATTTCGCAAGAAAGTTGTGTTCTGAAGATCTATCACGAGCGGTTTTCAACCAAAGTCAATGCTCTCATTAGTTTTTGCACATTTGCATTTTTAGTTACCCATTCTACGTCGTCATGGTGATAGCAATACCGTAGCTGACCAATGCAAAAGCAATATATATATGAGTGAGCATCGTGAAGGCGCACTCAACTCAACGATACCTCCCAGAGATCTGGATGAACAAGAAAGTCAGGTCCTGGATGAAATTCTGCCAGTACACTTCTAGCAAGCTCATTAATCATTGTTGTGTGCAGTATAACTTTGCACAATTTATTATCCATTTATTGATTTGCTGCCTGCATTCGTTCTATCATGTTTATAAATGTTAATTCTTTTCCATTGCTGTGGAATGGAACGGTCGTTAGGATTCGACAATACGATATTTGTTCAACAAAGGAGCGGGTTAAACAACCAATTTCATAAGAGGAAATCTGAGATGTTCACTTCAACTTCATAACTAAATAGCTAATGTGTTTTTATTATTGCTTGATAACACAGGTCAAACATATTTCTGTAAAAAGTAATTTTTCAATGTGAATTCATGTGAATTCAATGTAGCTGAAATAAAATATATTATTGGCTTGCTATATTGTCCCTAGTGTGTGAGATATTCGAGGGGAAAATTAAGAACGAAATGTGCGTTTTGAGCGTATTTTCACACAACTACAAAAAGTTCAATTGCCAAAATAGCAGAGGGAATTGAAAAAACTCATTAATATTTTACCTTAGCGTATTGGAAATATCCGTAAACCGCTGAAAATATTCAAAATTTGAGAAAAAAGAATTGTGCAGTAAATATATTGTTGTTGTTGGGAACATATTCCCATGAAATCAAATTTCCGCCTGAAACATACCTACTGGAAACAAAGATTTTTGTGAGAGCACCTTTCATATGTCTCATAATGGAACAGACGTCTCTGTTTGGCGTTAAGGAAACGTTAACCTTGCTGTGTTTCGAGGTTGGTCTTTTTACCCAGAGCCGTAGCAGCCGCCCCCCGTACCCCCCGGCCGGAGGGAGCCCCCGAGTGTTGAGGCGCCCCGTTGCTTCACGTATGACATTAAAATGTATCATATTATGTATAGCCTTTACCTTTTTGCTCAGATGTTTTCACCTGAGCTTTTATTATGTGATTATGTATAACAAATAAATTCATTATTTGATGGTTTATATATATTGGGGGCCCCAAGTGTTGCCTTCGGGGGGGCCCCAAGTGTTGTCTTCGGGGGGGCCCCAAGTTTTGCCTTCGGGGGGGGCCTCATAAGTCCTCGCAACGGCTCTGTTTTTACCCTTTCTTCATCGGCGGTTTGGCCTTATATGGTTTGAGGCACCTTGCAGCCCAGGTTACCAGGGGATAGTGTGCAAGAAACCCACACCGGCACCTTTTTCACCTGCCATATTTCAGCGAGAAAACCCCAACCAAATGCTCAACGGACTTGTGCAAGATGTCCCTTTGAGACTGCCGGCAGTCTTCGACCAGGCCCTGCACTCTACTGGGCGCCTGCAACCGGACTCAGATCAAACAGAAATACGGGAAGAGAGGAGACGCGACGACACACACTCCCTTCTCATCCTCAAGTGCAGCCGGTCATAGAGAGAAGTCGCCTTCAGTCTTCACCCGTCGATTCAGCCGGCTTTCGAGTCGTACAGCCGGAGGAGCAGAAGAGTTGCGTGATCACTGATGTGCAGCCGATATCACCGCAGCTCACACACGCTCTTATTGCAAAGCAAGCGGCCGTAAGCACAACCTGCAGTTGACATGCGTAAAAGAAACAAGGAAAGTAGATTGGTTAATATTTTGCGCATGTTCTGGTACAAGTGAGTTTTCTATCATTGTGCTCAAGGACGGTATGATAAAAAACAATAAATTTTGCTTTTGAAGTATTGGTCGAATTTTATCAACAGTATCAAACATGATTATATGTTGAAATATATTTGAATATTAAAATCAAGGCGAATTCAAATACTTAGAACACTATTTGTAAACTTATCAAGCAGTTGGCAATAGCGTGTGTTTCCATCATCGCTTTTGTTCAACAGGAACAGCACTCTAGTCGGGCCATTTTGCACGATGTCTGGGACAGGGTAAAAATTCGCAATGAAACACCGTTTTTTGTTCTTTGATTGAGAGAAGAAAAGTGCAAATGTCGAACAAGAAATCTTGTTGTCAAAAGTGAACAATGCATTTTTGGCATGATTTGTCGTGTGTTCTTTGTTATTGTTGCGATATAATTGTTAATTGTTCGTACATGCAATCGATATATTTTTGTTGATAATAACGTATCATGTGTTTGATCTGTGAAGGTATGTTGAATAATTATGCTTATAGACACGTTTTGGCATTATATAATGTGTTTGGTCATTGCGCCAATCAAGCTTACCGTGTTGTTACTTTGTTAAGCTTATTTTGTTGTTACTCGTTGTTCTGCGTTGAACAAGTTTATACGTGTCTGTTGTTGTTGTTGTTGTGTGTAAATTACATGCCAATTAATACAAAAATTAACAGGTCATTTATATTTCTCACATATTGCCATTGTATGCGTTTCAACGAATCACCAGATATTTGGACTAAATATACAAATAGACATTTCAACATATGAGAAACATTGCAAAAATTACTAATTTTTCAGCGTTATGGCAATTAGCTACTACATGGCGAATTTTCCTGGCACACAGTCTGTCAAGCCGGATGTACAACTGGCTTCTAAACACACACGTGGACATATTCATAAATACACAAACAAACAACACACACACAACATACACAGACACACACCTGGCCGTTATCCGTGGCAATGTGGCTGATGTGTGTATGTGACTTAATTGTGTGTGTGTATGTGTTAATATATATATATATATATATGAGGTGTTTAACAACACACACACACAGACGTACACACATACAGATACGCTCTCACACGCAGTCTTGCATATATGCTACAACACAAGCACATACACCGTCTTAAACACCCATACTGCAGTAATTGCATCATTTTTGTTTGTGTTTGTTTGTCGCTGGTTGACGGGGAACATTTACTGCAGCCAGGCCCAACAACCTGGCCGGCAGAGATGCGACTCCTGAAATCAGCTGGCCCGTGCGACTGCTGAACTGCTCCACCGAGTTCATTGCACTCAATTCGGCATTGTCACCTCCCAACACCAGAAGCTCGTTCATCCCTACACACACACACATTACATTACATTAAGACATTATATCACGCTTTTCACCCGAGGGTTTCAAAAGCGCGTACACACATGCACACACTCAAGCACAAGGACCATACACATACACAATCGCTTGCACACACACTCACACACAATCACACACAGACACAAAACAGACAAGCACATATACGCACAAACACAAACATACACTCACGTTTACATACGCAAAAACACACAAATATACACGCACAAACACACACACACACACACATAAATATTGAATAAGATAGCACAGCAGACATACAACACAGAAGACAACACAGCAGGCATACAAGGGCATATACTCAGATTGACAAAACAACACAATAGACACACAAATACAAACAATAAATCTCAATAAAACAGACACACAAGCACACACGCACACACACACATCGACATTTAGGTGTGATAGTTTCAAGAATGCAATTTGAAATTAGAAAGGAAATAAGTTTGATATAATTTCTATAAGACAAAATAAAATATAAAATATAAAACTGTAGTAGAAGAATTTAAAAAAAATTAACATAAAAATTAAAGATATATAATTTGAAATATATGGACTATATTTGAAATGCATATTTTGTGAATGAACAAAACACTATATTGATATAAGCAGCCATTTGACGTAATATAGTCAGTTCTGTTATGTTGTTCTGTTTGTAGAACTGTTATTTGGTTACAGTGACAATAACAATATGTTAATGCCAAACTTGTTTGAAATCTATCAACCGTTTTCTGCTGAAATGTTTTCTCATGGGAACGTTTTTCTCAATAATTCCCTATTCATTCCATCGTCTTATATATCAATATTTAATATTTGTATTCTCATACATTCATATGCTGTCGGTGAATACAACTCAGTTAGCCATATCAGTGGCGGCGCCAGGATATTTCCAATAGGGGAGCCAAGGAAAAATATACGGGGGCTTGGCGAAACATGAGGAACTACACTCGAAATGTTCAGGATGAGGACTTTGAGGGGGAGTTAAGAGGGTTGGCACATTTTTAGTATAATTTAGCCTCCTCTTGGCGCCGCCACTGACTCATAGACCAGATTCATCATATTTTATTGGCGCCGTATTAGAGCGACATTGTCTCACCGTAGCCAACGAGCGCGTGTCGACATCTGGCGTAATTGAGACGTGCGACATGTTTCCAGCACTGCCGGCGACAGTCCCACATCTCGACGCGATTCACGCTCTCGATGTTGGCCTGACGCTCGTTTCGTCCCAGCCCGCCGACCAGGTATAATTTACCACCGGTCACAATTAGTCGTCCGTGACAGCAAGATCTCCGCAGAGCTGGACCATCACTCCATCTGTAATGCAATTCGAACTTATTTCTACTTGGGTCTATTTATTTGAAAAAATACATTTTCCGAAACGTCAGAGCTATAGTGTAAGCTATTATAATGTTTAAATATTTTGAAGGCAGTTTTATGGAAAATGTAAGGTACATCAGCCAAAGTATATTGGCTTGAAAATATAACTTCACTCTATCTTGTTTCCAAATTTCACTAATAGTTGCCATTCCGAAATACAATGATTGAAACGAATGCCAGCAATTGAGACATCAACGTCAATCATACACACACACAGAGAGAGAGAAAGAGAGAGAGAGAGCGTACATTTTTGTCAGCGGATCGTAGAGGAAGACCGTGGTAGATATGGCACACTTGCTCTGATTGTTGCATCCGCCCACCACCCATATTCTGTGCTGGAAAACCGCACACGTTAGGCCTGTACGAGGGCACGGAAGCTCGGACATTTCTGTCCAGCTGTCCCGGTGCGGGTAGTACGCTTCCACAAGACTCATAGAGTAGCCACAATCATCCTGTCCTCCCAGAATATACAAGACTCCCTGTAAATCAGCCGACAACATCATGTTTATCTCATATAGACTCCTTCTTGCCTGTAAAACTAATTGAAACCACACTTGATATATGGCGTGGACGAGGATGTCTGATGACGGAATCAGAAGTCAACATTGTCAATCTCTTTTGAATAACATGTTCATCTTGTTTCATTGAATTGAAACATGAGGTGTGCGGATTGAAAGTGATATAACGTTGGAACAGCACCACGTAGGCGACAGCAGCGTGGTGTACCCTTGGGCACAGCATGTCTGGACCGCGAGTCCATTCGCAAGTGTGTAGGTCCAGTATCCACATGGTGGCGAGCGCCACGTGTCGCCGAGTAGCAGGACAGACATCTACACCTCCCACTACGTACACTTTGCCGTTCATAAACGTGGCGGTCGCATACCTGCGCCTGTCTGGCGTGATACCCACGAACTCCCACTCATTCTGCAGACAAAAACAAGCGTTATGCTAATTCCGTTCTCTTCATGATAAAAATGAGTATTGCTTTGAAGCAGTGGCGGCGCCAGGATATTTCAGGTGGATGAACTGAGGGGGAGGGGCTAATTAAAAATATGCGGGGGCTTGGCGAAACATGAGGAAATACACTAAAAAAAATTCATGACTAGGATTGTAGGGGCGCTCAGGGGGATATTTTGTTAGGGGACAAATTGGCATCTCATGTGGGTGTTGATTTCAGTGTTCTCCAATCGGACTTGTATTGTGCATATATGGTTGCTCCTGGTTTTCACCTTGAAGGCGTTGAGACGACAAATCTCGCCCGTAGAGACGGGACGATACCGACGCGACTCAAGCACGTCCACTCCTCCAATAACCAGCACCGTCGTGCCGTCTTCTTCGAGAAGCCCACTGGTTGACGCCATCATCATCAGACGTCTGGGCCAAATGAAAAGGTTTTAATAAAGCTTGACTTGAGCGATATCTGACTCAGCTGTCTTACCACGGACCAAGAAGATCCGTGATACCCAAGACCAGAAGATCAGATCGAAGATCAAAACCAGCTTTGATTTACTTTTCATCTTTTCATTGTACTCAAAGTATATACAAATATATTTAGGTAGAAACATACAGCAATTTCAAATGTGATTACTGCGAGTTTCTATGTGAAATGGACCTGTGCATGCAATGGATGGCTATTAATTTTTTGCGAGATCGAATACACGTTTGTACGTGTGTGTGACGATTAATTGAGAAGTGTGATCGAGTGTGTATAAATAGGTGCCTGTCCTGTTGTGTGGAACCCTGCGGTCAAGGGATAGGAATACTGCCGCCGTACCCGCTGCGTGTCGTGTAAGAGGCGGCTAAAAGCGGACCCTCTGCTTCTTCCCTCCCTGTACTGCCACACCAAGGGGGAGGGATAATCCAACAGGGTTGGCACCCTCCTTGGATTAATGCAGCTGTCTCCTGTCCTATCCCTCTACCCGAAATAAAAAAATGTTGTGTGTGCGTATGTGCGTCTGTGTATGAGTGTGTGTATGTGTTGATGGTCTTGTAATTACAGCCATTGTTACTGATGTGTATTTGTAGGCGCTTCCTGATTCTATATTATGTTCAGTCAATGTGGTTTTGTGTGCCTCACATTAAACGTGCTTATTGTCCATCGTCAGTGAAGTGTATGGTGCAGAAGTTAGAAAACGTTACAAGCACAATTGCTGCACAATGATATGAGCTAACTCACCTAGGCTGAGTACCGCAACGTTGGCGGTACCTGCGAAACGCGCGCTGAATTTTCACTGCAGCTTCGTTTTTCTGGGCCAGCTGCTTCCTGGTCCGATATCCTCGGAGAAACCTTTGCAGTGTGCCAGCAACATACTGCAGCTCCTGGTAGCGGATTTTGTCGCTGAATCCGCGAAATTTTCGCTGAATCACCGTCGCCGCGTCATCAGGCGTCATTCTTTTGACTTGCTGTTGTCGCCTGGGACGGTAGTTTGGCTCGACATCTGGGCGTCTAGTTTGACCTCTGGGCGATCGGAAAGCGTTGCTGCTGTAATGCACACTGCTACGATTTTTAAATCCAAATGCAGGCCGCTCTGATCCTACATGTTCAATCCTTCGAGCTGGTGAATTGCCCGGGCGACGGTTTCCACGTCCGATGGCACGGTTATCCCGTTGCGTCTGTCTATGTTTATCTGGTGTATTTGACCTCCTGTTGATATCGTAATTATACGTGCTTGGGCTTTTCTGGTACTTGTCACCTTTTTGGCTCTCCACATAGCCGGCCGACTGGGAGGAGTCGTAAATTTCTTGATTTCTAATTTCTCTCACACCGGCCAATGTCTTCGTGTTATTCTCACCGCCCGGCTGTCGGTACTGTACCTCATAGCCTCGCTCGCTATATTCTTCCAGTGCGTCATCGCTGTCTGAGTCTTGCTGCATCTCTTGCCGGCGGTGATGACACGGCGAACATCGGCCCGAATTCTGCCGGTGAGTCTGGGCGCTACGATGGTCTCTGTGTTGATGTGTGAAGCGAACTTGTGTGTTTGTAGCGTTGCGAATCTGCTCGGCCATTGTACAATTGTTCTTGGTGTCAATATTCGCTCAGGATCCTAGAGGCGAGATGAATATCGCTATCAACATTAGTGATGTACATGAATATTCAGAAAGACAAAGTATTTCACTGCCAATCTAAATTTTGTGTGTAATTTGTTAGGTTATATCAACCACTTATAGTTAACTGTAGAAAATATTATGTCAATTGGAAGAAACTATTTCGACATATAACAGAGAAATATATATATATATATAGCACTCACACAATGCAAACTCAAATATCATTCCTAATTTACGCAGAACGCGTATACAAGGGCGCAATGAACCAACCTGAATTTTTTAGATTTTTCCTACACAAACACAAAGCGAAACCGATTCGGAAAAATTCGTATATCACGTCTCGAATGAAAATCTGTTACAATATTTGTGTAATTCGCGTTGGTCATAATCACCATGGCAACGTCGAAAGCCCGCGAACATTTTCTATGCGAACCTCTATATACGTATATGTACATGTTTTTTAACACGTAATTTCCCTACATTTCAGCTTCTAATTTCTATATTTTTCATGTTATTATTATTTATTATTATTATTAATATTTATCTATTAATAATAATAATAATTAAATATATTTAAATAAATAAATAATTATTATTGTAAATAAATAATAATTATTATTTAATAAATTAATAATAATAATAATTATCTTTTAGTATTTATCTTATTATTATTATTACTTGTTATTTTCATTATTATTACTGAAACTCAGCGTGTGTGATGAGCTCAAAATATTGGGAGTACATGTAGACTCAAAGCTGACGTTTGAGAGTCACATTCGGAAGCTAGTTTGTTCGGTATCGCGGAAACTGGGAATTATAAGAAAGGCATATCGGATGTTCGGTAGCAGCACAATCTCAAAAAGTTGTTTTCGCTGATTCATTTTGCCAATTCTGGAGTACTGCGCCCCCGTGTGATCTTCTGCTGCGGATTGTCACCTCAATCTCATCAACAGAGTTGTTAGAACTTGCAAGTTCCTCTGTGGTGACTTGGTTCTTGGTGATCTTTGCCATCGTCGAAAGGTCAGCAGCGTGTGCATGCTGTACAAGATCAAGCACAGCGACCATCATCCGATGAGCAAGTCAATTCCTGATGATTTCGTGGCAGCAAGAAGCACACGGTTTACATCCAAACAGCATTCCCAGTGCATGGCTCCAATTCGTTGTCGTACAAAACAATTCCAACGTTGCTTTCTTCCGGCCACTGTGTCTACTTGGAACACGTTGAAGGAGGAGGCGTTCTCGCAGAACAATTTGAAGAAATTCAAGGCCAAAGTAAATGAAATGCTACTGAAAGAGCGGAATTGACTGTTGAGTCTTATTAATTGTATATTTATTCATATTTATTGTTATTTATTCATGCTTATTGTTATTTATTTTCTATTTATTTATATTTATTCTTATTTTACTCTCTATTTATTACTATTTATTATTGGTTGTTGTTATTTATTAAATTATACTTTTACTCAGTGTTGGCTGTTGTTGTTTATTGAATCATATTTATTGTTGTTGCTGTTTATTGAATCATATTTATTGTTGTTGTTGTTTATTGAATCATATTTATTGTTGATGCTGTTTATTGAATCATATTTATTGTTGTTGCTGTTTATTGAATCATATATATTGTTTTTGCTGTTTATTGAATCATATTTATTGTTGTTGTTTATTGAATCATATTTATTGGTGTTGTTGTTTATTGAATCATATTTATTTGTGTTGTTGTTACTTATTGAATCATATTTATATTTATTGTTGGATGTTTCTTATTGAAGCATATTTATTGTTCTTGATTGTTATTTATTAATTAATTATTAATATTTATTCTTATTTATTGATGGCTGTTATTTACTGAATCACATATTTATTGTTGATTGTTATTATTTATTGAGGAACGTGGGCGGAGTGACATTATGGATTGTTATCGGATGATGGTTTATTATTTATTGTTATTTATTTATTATTTTCTTTCCAACTCTCTTTCTAGACTTTTTTCTTTTCGAACTCTCTGTCTCTAAATCTTTTGGGCGCTTCCGGTACATGGGTCCACCTTAGGGTGGTAATAGTGCTTGCACTCTTCCCATGCTACTGGATTTGCCTGTAATTAATAATAATAATAATAACAAATAATTTGATTGTAACATTGCCTATATTTATGGTAATTTATTCGCTTCTATCAATTCACAAGTAATCATATGATAACACGAAATATTCCTGAATTTTTCCTGAATTTTTCGAAAAATGTAATTTTCATCGCTTCAATTTTGAATCCTAGTAGCATGGATTGCACATGAACGTACATCTTGGGGTATGGGGGTATATATACCCCTGAAAAATTTACTGGGGTTATGAATGTACACATATACCCCGATAAATCTGCTGAGTATATTGCCATCAAAATAAGCATAGCAAAAATTAACAAATATGTGCATGCAATAATTTGCACTATACTTTTCATTGAGATATGTGTATTGTAATTGACTAGGCATTATTATTTGTACATTGTAGTTGATATAAGCATTATCGCAAAGCATATTCGCACATTATTGTGTGTGTAAATGTGTGTATATATCATTGAAAAATGTCATGACGTTCACACGCTACCTAGTCACTAATTGTTTCGTTTGCTGGAACAAAAGCGCCATCTATCCCCAACTGTGCTGGATGTGTCTTCTCCAGTGGTAATATTGTTATAGTAAAGAATGTTCCTATTATTTGAACATTGTAGTGTGTGAACATTACAGCTGTTTATTCCTGCTATTATATTTGCTTGTGTTTCGATATGCAGATGTAAACGTTTTGTCATCGGGAATTAATACATTGTATATCCGACGGAGCGTTGACATAGTTCGTCTGCCGAGGTGCATTCAGGTGCACAGCTGAAGTGGCACTGAAGTCTATCGTGCATACTTCAACGACGCACGAAAATCGCGTGCGTTACAATCATACATAATTCAAAACAAGGAACAAAAAACTGGAAGCAAAGATTATTGTGAGATAATACCTTTGCTATGTTTCACAATGAAATAACTGAGAATGATTTAGGAATTGACCCTCTGTTTGGCGTTTTGGAAACGTTAACCTTGTTATGTTTCGAGGCTGGCCTTTTTTGGCTTGTTTTTCGTCGGCGGTTTGGCTTTATATGGCTTGAGACACCTGGCAGCCCTGAGTCAAGCGGCGATTTTGTATTTCAAACGTCACGTTTGTAGATACGCTTGTTTATTAGGCAAAATTAAGCTAAACTAAATAATAACGCACAACTGCAAATAAATGAAATTTGACCCAAAACCAAGTTAAATATATTTCGCAAAAAGTTGTATTCTGAAGGTCGATTAGGAGCGGTTTTCAACCAACGTTAATGCTCTTGTAGTGCGCCACGTGGAATTACACCGCGCACAACCTCGCCAAGTCTAACCGCACGCCTATTCGTTTGTATGTCTGTGTGTGTTTGTCACTGCGTGTGTTGTTGGATCATGTGTGTGCTTGACCAATTGTATGTTTGTATGCGTGTCTGTTTATGTGACCTGTTCGTTCTGTCCTCTTGTGTCCAATACAGTCGGTCTAAAGCACTCACATTGTGAACATGTGTAATTCCGTGGCTACCCAAACGCCACACTCTCATTAGTTTTTGCACATTTACATTTTTTGATCTAGTCATTCTAGGTCGTCATGACGATAGCAATAGCAACGCCACCTAGACAGTAGTACCTAGTAGTCTAGGTGGCATTGACAATAGTCGTAGCTGCATTAGCTGCATTACCGCTGCGAGCAAAGCTTACCGTGTTGTTACTTTGTTAAGCTTATTTTGTTGTTACTCGTTGTTCTGCGTTGAACAAGTTTATACGTGTCTGCTGTTGTTGTTGTTGTGTGCAAATTACATGCCAATTAATACAAAAATTAACAGGTCATTTTTATTTCTCACATATTGCCATTGTATGCGTTTTAACGAATGACCAGATATTTGGACTAAATATACAAATAGACATCTCAACATATGAGAAACATTGCAAAAATTACTAATTTTTCAGCGTTATGGCAATTAGCTACTACATGGCGAATTTTCCTGGCACACAGTCTGTCAAGCCGGATGTACAACTGGCTTCTAAACACACACGTGGACATATTCATAAATACACAAACAAACAACACACACACAACATACACAGACACACACCTGGCCGTTATCCGTGGCAATGTGGCTGATGTGTGTATGTGACTTAATTGTGTGTGTGTATGTGTTAATATATATATATATACATGAGGTGTTTAACAACACACACACACAGACGCACACACATACAGATACGCTCTCACACGCAGTCTTGCATATAGGCTACAACACAAGCACATACACCGTCTTAAACACCCGTACTGCAGTAATTGCATCATTTTTGTTTGTGTTTGTTTGTCGCTGGTTGACGTGGAACATTAACTGCAGCGAGGCCCAACAGCCTGGCCGGCAGAGATGCGACTCCTGAAATCAGCTGGCCCGTGCGACTGCTGAACTGCTCCACCGAGTTCATTGCACTCAATTCGGCATTGTCGCCTCCCAACACCAGAAACTCGTTCATCCCTACACACACACACACATTACATTACATTAAGACATTATATCGCGCTTTTCACCCGAGGGTTTCAAAAGCGAGTACACACATGCACACACTCAAGCACAAGGGTCATACATATACACAATCGCTTGCACACACACACACTCACACACAGAAACAAAACAGACAAGCACATACGCACAAACACAAACATACACTCACGTTTACACACGCAAATACACACAAATATACACGCACACACACACACACACACATACATATTTAATAAGATAGTACAGTAGACATACAGCACATAAGACAACACAGCAGACAACAGATTAAGACAACACAGCAGGCATACAAGGACATACACTCAAATTGACAAAACAACACAATAGACACATAAATACAAACAACAAAACTCAACAAAACAGACACACAAACACACACGCACACACACACGTCGACATTTAGTTGTGATAGTTTCAAGAATGCAATTTGAAATTAGAAAATAAATAAGTTTGATATAATCTCTATATAAAAAAATATAAAAAAAATATAAAAACTGTAGTTTAAGAATTAAATTAAAAAGAATAAATATAATTTAATTAACATAAAAAATTAAGGATATATAATTTGAAATATATGGAATATATTTGAAATGCATATTTTGTGAATGAACAAAACACAATATTGATATAAGCAGCCATTTGACGTAATCTAGTCAGTTCTGTTATGTTGTTCTGTTTGTAGAACTGTTATTTGGTTACAGTGCCAATAACAATATGTTAATGCCAAACTTGTTTGAAATCCATCAACCGTTTTCTGCTGAAATGTTTTCTCATGAGAACGTTTTTCTCAATAATTCCTTATTCATTCCATCGTCTTATTGTGGTGTAATCGTGTGTAGTGAGAGAGAGAGTGTGTGTGTGTGTGTGTGTGTGAAAGATTGTGAGTGCGTGAACGTGTTAGTGTCTATGTGTGATCGTGTATAGTTGAATTGTATATTGCGTGCGAGAGTGTGTGAGCGAGTGTGTCTAGTTGTTTCGGTGTGTGTGTGTGTGTGTATGCGTTTAGTGAAGTGTGCATGCCCCGCAGCGGCGAGCGAGTGACCGGCTCGCCGCTGATTGGTTGTTGCGGCGGGTGAGGACTGTGCGTGTATATGTGTGTCCGTGTGTGCTCCCGTGTGCCACGGTGTGAGCTAGGAGTCGTGTTCGTGGGGCGGTTGTGACGTCTTGTAGGCGCGCGTGGGGCGGTGATGACCACGCGCGCCTGTCTGTAATATATTTTGGTTTCTGGTTTCTCTTACACTTATATATCAATATTTAATATTTGTATTCTCATACATTCATATGCTGTTGGTGAATACAACTCGATTAGCCATATCAGTGGCGGCGCCAGGATATTTCCAATAGGGGAGCCAAAGAAAAATATACGGGGGCTTGGCGAAACATGAGGAACTACACTCGAAATGCTCATGATCAGGACTTTGAGGGGGAGATAAGAGGGTTGGCTCGTTTTTTAGTATAATTTAGCCTCCTCTTGGCGCCGCCACTGACTTATAGACCAGATTCATCATATTTTATTGGCGCCTTATCAGAGCGACATTGTCTCACCGTAGCCAACGAGCGCGTGTCGGCATCTGGCGTAATTGAGACGTGCGACATGTTTCCAGCACTGCCGGCGACAGTCCCACATCTCGACGCGATTCACGCTCTCGATGTTGGCCTGACGCTCGTTTCGTCCCAGCCCGCCGACCAGGTATAATTTACCACCGGTCACAATTAGTCGTCCGTGACAGCAAGATCTCCGCAGAGCTGGACCATCACTCCATCTGTAATGCAATTCGAATTAATTTTTACTGTGGTCTTTTTATTTGAGAAAATACATGTTCGGAAACGTCAGAGCTATAGAGTAAGCTATTAGAATGTTACAATATTTTGAAGGCAAATTTATGGAAAATGTAAGGTACATCAGCCAAAGTATATTGGCTTGAAAATATAACTTCACTCGATCTTGTTTCCAAATTTCACTAATAGTTGCCATTCCGAAATACAATGATTGAAACGAATGACAGCAATTGAGACATCAACGTCAATCACCCACACACACATAGAGAGAGAGAGAGAGAGCGTACGTTTTTTTCAGCGGGTCGTAGAGGAAGACCGTGGTAGATATGGCACACTTGCTCTGATTGTTGCATCCGCCCACCACCCATATTCTGTGCTGGAAAACCGCACACGTTAGGCCTGTACGAGGGTACGGAAGCTCGGACATTTCTGTCCAGCTGTCCCGGCGCGGGTTGTACGCTTCCACCAGACTCATAGAGTAGCCACAATCATCCTGTCCTCCCAGAATATACAAGACTCCCTGTGAATCAGCCGACAACATCATGTTTATCTCATATAGACTCCTTCTTGCCTGCAAAACTCATTGAAACCACACTTGATATATGGCGTGGACGAGGATGTCTGATGACGGAATCAGAAGTCAACATTGTCAATCTCTTTTGAATAACATGTTCATCTTGTTTCATTGAACTGAAACATGATGTTGTGCGGATTAAAAGTGATGCAACGTTTGAACAGCACCATGTAGGCGACAGCAGCGTGGTGTACCCTCGGGCACAGCATGTCTGGACCGCGAGTCCATTCGCACGTGTGTAGGTCCAGTATCCACATGCTGGCGAGCGCCACGTGTCGCCGAGTAGCAGGACAGACATCTACACCTCCCACTACGTATATTTTGCCGTTCATAAACGTGGCGGTCGCATACCTGCGCCTGTCTGGCGTGATACCCACGAACTCCCACTCATTCTGCAGACAAAAACAAGCGTTATGCTAACTCCGTTCTCTTCATGATCAAAATGAGTATTGCTTTGAAGCAGTGGCGGCGCCGGGGATATTTCAAGTGGATGAATACAGGGGGGGCTAAGTAAAAAGATGCGGGGGCCTGGCGAAACATGAGGAAATACACTCAAAATATTCATGACTAGGATTGTAGGGGCGCTCAGGGGGATACTTTGTTAGGGGACAAATTGGCATCTCATTTGGGTGTTGATTTCAGTGTTCTCCAATCGGAGTTGTATTGTGCATATATGGTTGCTCCTGGTTTTCACCTTGAAGGCGTTTAGACGGCAAATCTCGCCCGTAGAGACGGGACGATACCGACGCGACTCAAGCACGTCCACTCCTCCAATAATCAGCACCGTTGTGCCGTCTTCTTCGAGAAGTCGACTTGTTGACGCCATCATCATCTGACGTCTGGGCCAAATGAAAAGGTTTTAATAAAGCTTGACTTGAGCGATATCTGACTCAGCTGTCTTACCACGGACCAAGAAGATCCGTGATACCCAAGACCAGAAGATCAGATCGAAGATCAGAACCAGCTTTGATTTACTTTTCATCATTTCATTGTACTTAAAGTATATACAAATATATTTAGGTAGAAGCCTACAGCGATTTCAAATGTGATTATTGCGAGTTTCTATGTGAAATGGACCTGTGCATGCAATGGATGGCTATTAATTTTTTGCGAGATCGAATACACGTTTGTACGTGTGTGTGACGATTAATTGAGAAGTGTGATCGAGTGTGTATAAATAGGTGCCTGTCCTGTTATGTGAACCCTGCGGTCAAGGGATAAGAATACTGCCGCCGTACCCGCTGCGTGTCGTGTAAGAGGCGACTAAAAGCGGACCCTCTGCTTCTTCCCTCCCTGTACTGCCACACCAAGGGGGAGGGATAATCCAACAGGGTTGGCACCCTCCTTGGATTAATGCAGCTGTCTCCTGTCCTATCCCTCTACCCGAAATAAAAAAATGTTGTGTGTGCGTATGTGCGTCTGTGTATGAGTGTGTGTATGTGTTGATGGTCTTGTAATTACAGCCATTGTGACTGATATGTATTTGTAGGCGCTTCCTGATTCTATATTCTGTTCAGTCAATGTGGTTTTGTGTGCCTCACATTAAACGTGTTTATTGACCATCGTCAGTGAAGTGTATGGTGCAGAAGTTAGAAAACGTTACAAGCACAATTGCTGCACAATGATATGAGCTAACTCACCTAGGCTGAGTACCGCAACGTTGGCGGTACCTGCGAAACGCGCGCTGAATTTTCACTGCAGCTTCGTTTTTCTGGGCCAGCTGCTTCCTGGTCCGATATCCTCGGAGAAACCTTTGCAGTGTGCCAGCAACATACTGCAGCTCCTGGTAGCGGATTTTGTCGCTGAATCCGCGAAATTTTCGCTGAATCACCGTCGCCGCGTCATCAGGCGTCATTCTTTTGACTTGCTGTTGTCGCCTGGGACGGTAGTTGGGCTCGACATCTGGGCGTCTAGTTTGACCTCTGGGCGATCGGAAAGCGTTGCTGCTGTAATCCACACTGCTACGATTTTTAAATCCAAATGCAGGCCGCTCTGATCCTACATGTTCAATCCTTCGAGCTGGTGAATTGCCCGGGCGACGGTTTCCACGTCCGATGGCACGGTTATCCCGTTGTGTCTGTCTATGTTTATCTGGTGTATTTGACCTCCTGTTGATATCGTAATTATACGTGCTTGGGCTTTTCTGGTACTTGTCACCTTTTTGGCTCTCCACATAGCCGGCCGACTGGGAGGAGTCGTAAATTTCTTGATTTCTAATTTCTCTCACACCGGCCAATGTCTTCGTGTTATTCTCACCGCCCGGCTGTCGGTACTGTACCTCATAGCCTCGCTCGCTATATTCTTCCAGTGCGTCATCGCTGTCTGAGTCTTGCTGCATCTCTTGCCGGCGGTGATGACACGGCGAACATCGGCCCGAATTCTGCCGGTGAGTCTGGGCGCTACGATGGTCTCTGTGTTGATGTGTGAAGCGAACTTGTGTGTTTGTAGCGTTGCGAATCTGCTCGGCCATTGTACAATTGTTCTTGGTGTCAATATTCGCTCAGGATCCTAGAGGCGAGATGAATATCGCTATCAACATTAGTGATGTACATGAATATTCAGAAAGACAAAGTATTTCACTGCCAATCTAAATTTTGTGTGTAATTTGTTAGGTTATATCAACCACTTATAGTTAACTGTAGAAAATATTATGTCAATTGGAAGAAACTATTTCGACATATAACAGAGAAATATATATATATATATAGCACTCACACAATGCAAACTCAAATATCATTCCTAATTTACGCAGAACGCGTATACAAGGGCGCAATGAACCAACCTGAATTTTTTAGATTTTTCCTACACAAACACAAAGCGAAACCGATTCGGAAAAATTCATATATCACGTCTCGAATGAAGATCAGTTACAATATTTGTGTAATTCGCGTTGGTCATAATCACCATGGCAACGTCGAAAGCCCGCGAACATTTTCTATGCGAACCTCTATATACGTATATGTACATGTTTCTTAACACGTAATTTCCCTACATTTCAGCATCTAATTTCTATATTTTTCATGTTAATATTATTATAAATTAATAATAATTATAATTATCTTTTAATATTTATCTTATTATTATTAATACTTGTTATTTTCATTATTATTACTGAAATAAATTTGATTGTAACATTGCCTATATTTATGGTAATTTATGCGCTTCTATCAATTCACAAGCAATCATATGATAACACGAAATATTCCTGGATTTTTCCTGAATTCCTGAATTTTTCCTGAATTTTTCTACGAAAAATGTAATTTTCATCGCTTCAATTTTGAATCCTAGTAGCATGGATTGCACATGAACGTACATCTTGGGGTATGGGGGTATATATACTCCTGAAAAATTTACTGGGGTTATGAATGTACACATATACCCCGATAAATCTGCTGAGTATATTGCCATCAAAATAAGTATAGCAAAAAGTAACAAATGTGTGCATGCAATCATTTGCACTATACTTTTCATTGAGATATGTGTATTGTAATTGACTAGGCATTATTATTTGTACATTGTAGTTGATATAAACATTATCGCAAAGCATATTGGCACATTATTTTGTGTGTAAATGTGTGTATATATAATTGAAAAATGACATGACGTTCACACGCTACCTAGTCACTAATTGTTTCGTTTGGTGGAACAAAAGCGCCATCTATCCCCAACTGTGCTGGATGTGTCTCCTCCAGTGGTAATATTGTTATAGTAAAGAATGTTCTTATTATTTGAACATTGTAGTGTGTGAACATTACAGCTGTTTATTCCTGCTATTATATTTGCTTGTGTTTCGATATGCAGATGTAAACGTTTTGTCATCGGAAATTAATACATTGTATATCCGACGTAACGTTAACATAGTTCGTCTGCCAAGGTGCATTCAGGTGCACAGCCGAAGTGGAACTGAAGTCTATCGTGCACACTTCAACGACGCACGAAAATCGCGTGCGTTACACTCATACATAATTCAAAACAAGGAACAAAAAACTGGAAGCAAAGATTATTGTGAGATAATACCTTTGCTATGTTTCACAATGAAATAACTGAGAATGATTTAGGAATTGACCCCTCTGTTTGGCGTTTTGGAAACGTTGACGTTGTTGTGCTTCGAGGGAGTCTAGTACCTTTGGTGCGACATCCACTTCACGCGACGCTGTTTTGCACTGTACATACCTGTTACGTCATCGACTTCCAAACGAGTGACGTATTTAGGTCCACCAGTGATGCCAGCAAGCCATAGAGAAATTGTAAGCCACTTCGTTCGACACCTTGGTTTATCACCAGATTTCCCGGTTGACCACTCATACTCAACAACAACAACAACAACAACAACAACATATATTTAATATAGCGCACATATTTATACACAGGCGCGAAAGAGACAACCGACAGGAACATCACAGCGAGCAGGGAGTAGGCACAAATAGAAAAATGAAAACACGTTTGCAAACTGGAACATGCTAGATGGCCGTTGGCTATCAGATAGCTCATCCGCCCTTGAAACAGGTTTTGTTTTTATTCCTGTCGGGTGTCTAGCCACCCTCCTCACTGCAGAACAGTGGGGGAGTCGGTTTAGTCGCCGACGACTCGACCGTGAATCTGGTTGTACTGGAATTACACGGTTACCAGTAGCAGGGCGAAGCCTGACCAGACAACGACAGTGTATCTTTGGTGCGCGTCGTGTGTTCGTTCTCGGTCTTTGGCGTGTGTTCTGCAGTGGTCATTTTGATGGTACGTGGTTATCTTTCTTACTAGTAGTATATTGGTATTAAGTATGGTCTGAATTGACTGCTATATCAGTACTCTCTATAATCATGTTTCTTTTTCATTTTTGATTTTGAGATATATTGGTATTAAGTATGGTCTGAATTGACTGCTTCACCAAGACTCTCTATAATCATGTTTCCTTTTCATTTTTGATTGTGAGATATATTGGTATTAAGTATTGTCTGAATTGACTGCTTTATCAAGACTCTCTATAATCATGTTTCCTTTTCATTTTTGATTATGAGATATATTGGTATTAAGTATGGTCTGAATTGACTGCTTTACCAAGAGTCTCTATAATCATGTTTCCTTTTCATTTTTGATTATGAGATATATTGGTATTAAGTATGGTCTGAATTGACTGCTTTATCAATACTCTCTATAATCATGTTTCCTTTTCATTTTTGATTATGAGATATATTGGTATTAAGTATGGTCTGAATTGACTGCTTTATCAAGAGTCTCTATAATCATGTTTCCTTTTCATTTTTGATTATGAGATATATTGGTATTAAGTATGGTCTGAATTGACTGCTTTATCAATATTCTCTATAATCATGTTTCCTTTTCACCTTGATTATGAGATATATTGGTATTAAGTATGGTCTGAATTGACTGCTTTACCAAGACTCTCTATTATCATGTTTCCTTTTCACCTTGATTATGAGGTATATTGGTATTAAGTATGGTCTGAATTGACTGCTTTATCAATACTCTCTATAATCATGTTTCCTTTTCATTTTTGATTATGAGATATATTGGTATTAAGTATGGTCTGAATTGACTGTTTTATCAATACTCTCTATAATCATGTTTCCTTTTCATTTTTGATTATGAGATATATTGGTATTAAGTATGGTCTGATTTGACTGCTTTATCAATATTCTCTATAATCATGTTTCCTTTTCACCTTGATTATGAGATATATTGGTATTAAGTATGGTCTGAATTGACTGCTTTACCAAGACTCTCTATAATCATGTTTCCTTTTCATTTTTGATTATGAGATATATTGGTATTAAGTATGGTCTGAATTGACTGCTTTATCAATATTCTCTATAATCATGTTTCCTTTTCATTTTTGATTATGAGATATATTGGTATTAAGTATGGTCTGAATTGACTGCTTTACCAAGAGTCTCTATAATCATGTTTCCTTTTCATTTTTGATTGTGAGATATATTGGTATTAAGTATGGTCTGAATTGACTGCTTTACCAAGACTCTCTATAATCATGTTTTCTTTTCACCTTGATTATGAGATATATTGGTATTAAGTATGGTCTGAATTGACTGCTTTACCAAGACTCTCTATAATCATGTTTCCTTTTCATTTTTGATTATGAGATATATTGGTATTAAGTATGGTCTGAATTGACTGCTTTATCAAGACTCTCTATAATCATGTTTCCTTTTCATTTTTGATTATGAGATATATTGGTATTAAGTATGGTCTGAATTGACTGCTTTATCAAGAGTCTCTATAATCATGTTTCCTTTTCATTTTTGATTATGAGATATATTGGTATTAAGTATGGTCTGATTTGACTGCTTTATCAATATTCTCTATAATCATGTTTCCTTTTCACCTTGATTATGAGATATATTGGTATTAAGTATGGTCTGAATTGACTGCTTTACCAAGACTCTCTATAATCATGTTTCCTTTTCATTTTTGATTATGAGATATATTGGTATTAAGTATGGTCTGAATTGACTGCTTTATCAAGACTCTCTATAATCATGTTTCCTTTTCATTTTTGATTATGAGATATATTGGTATTAAGTATGGTCTGAATTGACTGCTTTATCAAGAGTCTCTATAATCATGTTTCCTTTTCATTTTTGATTATGAGATATATTGGTATTAAGTATGGTCTGAATTGACTGCTTTATCAATATTCTCTATAATCATGTTTCCTTTTCATTTTTGATTATGAGATATATTGGTATTAAGTATGGTCTGAATTGACTGTTTTATCAATATTCTCTATAATCATGTTTCCTTTTCACCTTGATTATGAGATATATTGGTATTAAGTATGGTCTGAATTGACTGCTTTACCAAGAGTCTCTATAATCATGTTTCCTTTTCATTTTTGATTGTGAGATATATTGGTATTAAGTATGGTCTGAATTGACTGCTTTATCAAGAGTCTCTATAATCATGTTTCCTTTTCATTTTTGATTATGAGATATATTGGTATTAAGTATGGTCTGAATTGACTGCTTTATCAAGAGTCTCTATAATCATGTTTCCTTTTCATTTTTGATTATGAGATATATTGGTATTAAGTATGGTCGGAATTGACTGCTTTATCAATACTCTCTATAATCATGTTTCCTTTTCATTTTTGATTATGAGATATATTGGTATTAAGTATGGTCTGAATTGACTGCTTTATCAATATTCTCTATAATCATGTTTCCTTTTAACCTTGATTATGAGATATATTGGTATTAAGTATGGTCTTAATTGACTGCTTTACCAAGACTCTCTATAATCATGTTTCCTTTTCACCTTGGTTATGAGGTATATTGGTATTAAGTATGGTCTGAATTGACTGCTTTACCAAGACTCTCTATAATCATGTTTCCTTTTCACCTTGATTATGAGATATATTGGTATTAAGTATGGTCTGAATTGACTGCTTTATCAATACTCTCTATAATAAATTTCCAGCCACCTGATTCATTGTGATCCTGAGGTGCTTATTTGTTACATTAATAGACAGTATTTGTCGTGTTATGTATGCTGGTGTTGACATGTAACCTGATCGCATGCCGTGTTTTGTTTTGTTTTTCAGTTGAGTCGCCGGCGCGCTGTGCATGCAGTCTCGGGGCTCATCACAGTACTTGATCGAGGCTGGGTGGAGGATTGATCATCTCGTCGCCCATATCGAGATTAAGAACGGTCTTGTATCATGCTGTCTGTAGTGTCTGGTTTCTGGATGTGGCAGGGCAACTGGCATGCATTCTCACTGCATGCGTGTTCAGCCGACGACGACGGTGATTACTAGTTGTTCAGTTATCACGTCCACGTTTCAATTGTTTTCTCGTGTGTTGGCTTGCGTGCATGTGCTGTAGTGCTTGGTGACGGTGTGTGTGTGTGTGTGTGTGTGTGTGTGTGATTGATTCAGTGGATCGTGTATTGTTATGCAGTAGTGTTACGAGATCGCAGCTTCGCTCGTACTGTTTTTGCTTCATTATTCAAGTCATGTTTGATATCACCAGTGTTCTTGCACTATTATCTCTTGGCTCGGTTATAGACATTAATTCGTCTCAAATTAGCACTTTATTATATTATATTATATTTTATTATATTTTATTATATTTTCATTATATTTTTTGCATCGAATTTTCGTTTTTGCGTTTTTTCTTACCTCGTTCGTTCTTACCTCGCCTTGTCTGTGCGATTTTTTCAGCTCCACACAAAACTTCAAAACCCCATTTCTTCCTAACTTAATTTTGCCTATATCCGCCCGAGTGGTATATTTCGCTTGAAATTCAATATAAATGTTTGTGAACTTTTTGCAAACAGTGCTGAATTTTCTCAACTGTTTACCGGTTCTACTTTATCTCTCAATATGTGTTTATTGTTGTGTCTTTTTCTCTGTTTCTCATGTTGCTTCATGTTATCATATAGTGTCATGTGTCAGTGTTTATTGCACCATGACTGTTTTTGTTTGTGTGCTTTGTCCACTAATTGCGTGCTTGTATAATATGCTACGTTGTTACTGTTGTTTCGTGGTCTTATGACATGCTTGTATTGTGCATATATTGGCTGGCTATGATATGTATAAGACATTCAGGGTAACATTATTATATCCTGCGTTATGAGCATTTGGTGGACCTGATTTTTGTTATAATCATTTGTAATCGTCGTCTCTGTTCTTACATGTCTTCTAACCAATACATTGTTACATATTATATTGTTTAGTGGCGGACAGAGTGCGTAGCGAAACGAAGAGTTTAATTAAGTACATCGTCGAGCACATGTGCGTGCGAGCGACCTCAAAACTACACACAAATATACATGCACACACACATGAATATTTACATTTTCATTTCGTTCAATTTCTACACAATTTCTAGGTTGTGCAGACAGTACAATAATTACAATGTGGACTTGAACAAACGTACACACATACATGTACGTTCATTCATAACAACATACAAACACGTACATTCGGCGTGAGTGTGGATTTATCACTGTCACTGACAGGTCCGTTAGAATCCTTCGGCATTTCGGCAAGCAAGCATTTCGGCATCAAGACAGAACGTGATGTATAGCCAAAAGGACCGCACGCACATGTATACAAGTATAAGCAGTCAGGCAGGCTGGAAAACATGGCTGACAGCCACTAACCCTTCTGCTTTTCAAAACAGGTCTTATTTTCACCATGTACGACCGATATTCCACACCTGCTGACCGATATACACATATCCACACGCACTCACACACAGGCAAACAGAACACCGACCCTCGTCTTCCCCTACACACGCGTACACGCGCACAAACACACACAGATACACACAAACATACACCGCCGGCACAGGCACAAAGGCCAGTGACAGCGGCGATACAACATGATAACAGAAAGACGTGCGAATGCAAACGACAGTTATGCATAGAAAAACGATATAAATATTTGTATAACATTTGAATATTTGTAATATTTGATTAACATTGGTAGACCAAAACAATGCAAATTCATCAAATCCTACAATACAAGCTATATACAATGCCAGAAATTATTTACAACAATTATAACATACACATTCAATATCTCATTCACAGCGAATACTTCGGCTTTATGCAGAATTTTCCGATCATCAGATATTTGGAGCAAGTGTTTAAATATTTGATATTTAAAGATAATATAAGATATTAATATTGATTGATGTTAGATAGATAAGATAGATCATATAAATGGACAGATAAATATTGTAGATTAGATAGATTTGTATTATTGATTAGATATTGATAAATAATGCAAAATATTTTAAGCAAGTGTTTTTTCAACCAGTTCTTGAAGACATTCAGAGATCGGGACGATTTTACGTAGAATGGATATTCATTATACAAGCTGGGAGCATAAAACATCGAATATAATGGGTGTGGCGGGTAGCAAACTTCAACAAGGCATAACAAGGCAATGCAACTTATCTATGGCATTTATAATATGCTATACATATATTTTATTTTGATATATTAATTTAACTATCACTGTGTACATTTCTGGTAAGTGGTTTTTCGTTGCGCATTACGACTCACATTGTAGCTAAAGGTAAGGATTTAGAGACGAGAGCGTCGGCTTTGCGCACGCATACATGTCATTTCGCGCACGCACATTTTTACTTATAACTTCATGCGGTTCTTGTCGCTAGTAGATCCTCGTTGTCAATTATATTGTATGTGTGTGTGTGTGTGTGTGTGAGTGTGTGTGTGTGTTTGTGTATGTGTGTGTGTGTGTGTGTGCGTTCTTACACAGTTTAACAACATAGATTTTACTTTGATTTACGCACATAGAATCACCCACAAATGCACACACACGCACACACCCACAAACACACATACACATGGACAAAGTTTCGAGCAATCATTAACCCGTTTTTTCCTAGCGGTACCATACGGTACCAACTGCATTTGACTTATGTAATTGCACACCAAATGAAAATCGTTGCACAGAACGAGTTCAAACATGTTCTACACATAGCCCACACTGCCTGCTACTGATTTGACAAGTATCAAGGTCAGCAAGCATCTTGCAGTTGTGGTGTGAGGCTGCTTTCACGTGACATTATAACAGTTGTAACTTTCGAGATGGCGGCACACGAAAAGTAAGTATATTTTCACATTCCTGTCCATTTCTCAAAGTTTGACTATGTATATATTCATGGGATATATATTTATGTATAATATCAAGCATAAATTGGGAACAAGTTTCGCAAATTTAGAGAGGTACAGGTATTTTTCTCGCAGTGGTACCATATGGTACCGCTAGGGAGTTACGTGTACAATATATTAATTTTGCTATATTTCTCACAGATCTCTCTCTAAGAACGAGATATTGGATATACTGATGGACAATGATAAAAATCAAGTTGAGCATGTATTAATTGAACCTGCTGATGTTGCTGATGTAACTGACGAAGATTCTGGTGATGAAAATCTAGATGGAGAATACAATGCTGATAACCTATGGCGATGCTGATAACCAACCTAACCTAAATTTCTATTCACTCAGTGATACGCTTTAACAACATAGATTTCAATTTGTTTTGCGCACACAGCCTCAATCACATATGAACACACACACATACACACACACACACACACACACACACACACACACACAATTAAACAAACACACATACACGTTTTTATCCCTCTCTCCATTCTCAGTGATCTCTCAGAGGTATACCCACTATGCACAAATATGCGCGGTGTGTGTATATATGTGTGTGCATATGTGTGCATGTTGGATGGATGTCTTCAAGAACAGGTTAAAAACCAATTGCTTCAAATATTTTGCATTATATATCAATATCTAATAAATAATCAAAATCTATCTTATCTATCTAATCTACAATATCTATCTGTCCATTTATATGATCTATCTTATCTATCTAATCTACAATATCTATCTGTCCATTTATATGATCTATCTTATCTATCTAACATCAATCAATATTAATATCTTATATTATCTTCAAATATCAAATATTTAAACACTTGCTCCAAATATCTGATGATCGGAAAATTCTGCATAAAGCCGAAGTATTCGCTGTGAATGAGATCTTGAATGTGTATGTTATAATTGTTGTGAATAATTACTGTCATTGTATATAGCTTGTATTGTAGGATGTGATGCATTTTCATTGTTTTGGTTTACCAATGTGTAAAAGCAGACATAATGAACAAAAACAAGATGTATTAAAAGACGGGCGCGCGGGGGCATTGCAGCCCCACGCGCGCCCACAAGACACCGCACGCCGACACACACTCCACGACGCTCACACAACGACTGCCGAAACATGACGCCACCACGTGGCACGCGCAGTCAGCAAATCGGACAATCGACCATTCAAATGCACGCTCATATACACATAGCACCTTCACTCACGCTCATACAAAATAGTCATCCATACACAATATCCAGCACTAATCTATTACATCTCCCCCTGTTTCTCAAGAAACAAAACTGAAAGTTGAACT
This sequence comes from Sacculina carcini, assembly GCA_916048095.2. Taxonomy (NCBI): domain Eukaryota; kingdom Metazoa; phylum Arthropoda; class Thecostraca; family Sacculinidae; genus Sacculina; species Sacculina carcini. Next base: position 2,147,307 of record OU696573.1, read on the forward strand.
GAAAATGCAAGCCGAAAAATAAACACGGAATAAAATTAAACCAGGAATAAACAGAACAAAAAGTTCCGACTCCACAACCTCCATCAGGCGCACACCATGACTGCGGCGAAGCACAACACGGCTAGCCCCAGCGTCCACCACGCTCCCGCTTCCGCCCGTGCTCTTCAGTGCTCCGCCGCAGCCTACCGTCTTCTACATCAACGGCTGCCGCGACAGAGCACAACAACTCGACCCCAGTGCTCTTCAGCACCCTGCCGCAGCAGCCGAGACCGCTGTCCACACAGACCACGTCGTCTCGCCTTTCTTTCTTCCAGATCCCCGGCTTCAGCAGCTCTCGCTCCACCAGCCCTCCAGCACCAGCAGCTTCCACCGCCAGCTCAGCGACGTGTCCAGCTCCAATAAGGACGGAGTGAGCATGGTCCGCCACAGCTTTCCCGCTGCCTCCAGCCGGCACCATGCCTCACCGCCGTCCCTACAACACGCTCCTGACACGCCACTGAGAACCTCCACTGCTGCTGTCCTCCCCTGGTGCTGAAGGCATCACCACTTCTGCTGAAGCCGGAACCAAATTTTCAACAAATTCAAATTTCCCAAAACTTCATTCAAAGCGAAATAAAATAGCCGAAATGGCTTGTTACAGGCCGGTTAGCTTGTAAAAGCAGACATAATGAACAAAAACAAGATGTATTAAAAGACGGGCGCGCGGGGGCATTGCAGCCCCACGCGCGCCCACAAGACACCGCACGCCGACACACACTCCACGACGCTCACACAACGACTGCCGAAACATGACGCCACCACGTGGCACGCGCAGTCAGCAAATCGGACAATCGACCATTCAAATGCACGCTCATATACACATATAGCACCTTCACTCACGCTCATACAAAATAGTCATCCATACACAATATCCAGCACTAATCTATTACACAATGTTATTCAAATATTATAAATATTCAAATGTTAAACAAATATTTATATAGTTTTTCTATGCATAACCGTCGTTTGACCGTAATTCCGTAGTATTAGTGCTGCTGGACATGTCATCGGCCTTTGATCTAGTCAGACATGATATTCTCCTCAATGACCTATCTCACATCGGTCTTACTTCTACGGCTCTTTCACTTATGCGTTCCTATCTCACTGACCGGTCCTTCTCTGTAAAATTCAACTCACTGTTATCTGATCCAGTTCCTCTAATTTCAGGTGTCCCCCAGGGTTCTATCCTTGGTCCCACTCTCTTCAATTTATATATGTCCTCATTATGCCCCATATTAAAACGTTATCCTGTGTCATTTCATGTATATGCTGATGACATACAGCTAATATGTCCACTAACATCTTTAGATCATTCTTTCATCAATGCTATGCTCTCTGATATTGTCTCATGGGCTGCATCTCGTTGTCTTTTAATAAATAAATCCAAAACTGAGTTCCTGTCGCTGCATCCTCCTCGACTTTCCCCTCCTCTGCTTTCTTTCCCGGTCCGATCCTCTGTTCGTGATTTGGGTATTGTGCTGGATTCATGTCTTACTTTTGAAAACAATATTCATTCTGTTGCGCGCTCCTGTCGTCTAATCCTCCGTGCTCTTTATCCCATCCGACCATATTTGGACCAGTCGTCAGCCATCAAATTTGTAAAAACTTTCATATTTCCACGCATTGATTATTGTATCACTTTGTATTTTAATACTCCCCGCAGTTTTTTGAGGATTTTGCAGTCCGTCTTGAATCAGTCTTGTAGATTTGTGCTCTCTCCTGTCCCTTGCTGTCACACCTCTCAATATCTCTACAAATTCCATTGGCTGCCCATCATTCCACGTGTGCATTACAAATTAGCTTGTACCATATTTAAACTCTTAAACGGCATCGATCAGCCTCAATACCTTGTTAGCCTGCTCTCTCATTCCTCTCATTTTTCCCCTCGCATCACTCGGCCTCTGAATTGCCCAAGGGCTCTGAACGAATCATGCTGGTCGGCCAAATCATTTTCATTTTTTGCACCCCGTTTCTATAATTCGCTTCCATTACATGTTCTCTCGTCTACATCCTATGCGTCTTTCTCCTCCTCCCTACGTAAACATTTATTTTCAATATCCTTCGATCCAAACACTCATACATTAACACCGTATGCTAAATTGTAGTATCTTCCTTCATACCGCTCACTTACTTCCTTCGTCCATCTCATGTCTATTTGTCTATATGTCTTCATCATTTTGCTTCATCATTCTTCATTCTTGCTGTTTCTTTTGCTAGTTTTGTGTTGTGCGATGTTTATCATATGTATGTCGTTGTTCTATATCGCTGTTCATTGTTTCTTGTCGCATTTTTACATTGCTGTTGCGGCATTGTTTCCCGGTACATGATGTTTTTCTCTGTCTTTTTTTGTTTCGCGTGTGTGTCATTTACGTGCGCTCTAAATATATATTGATGATTGATTGATTGATGGTTTGCATTCGCACGTCTTTCTGTTATCATGTTGTATCGCCGCTGTCACTGGCCTTTGTGCCTGTGCCGGCGGTGTATGTTTGTGTGTATCTGTGTGTGTTTGTGCGCGTGTACGCGTGTGTAGGGGAAGACGAGGGTCGGTGTTCTGTTTGCCTGTGTGTGAGTGCGTGTGGATATGTGTATATCGGTCAGCAGGTGTGGAATATCGGTCGTACATGGTGAAAATAAAACCTGTTTTGAAAAGCAGAAGGGTTAGTGGCTGTCAGCCATGTTTTCCAGCCTGCCTGACTGCTTATACTTGTATACATGTGCGTGCGGTCCTTTTGGCTATACATCACGTTCTGTCTTGATGCCGAAATGCTTGCTTGCCGAAATGCCGAAGGATTCTAACGGACCTGTCAGTGACAGTGATAAATCCACACTCACGCCGAATGTACGTGTTTGTATGTTGTTATGAATGAACGTACATGTATGTGTGTACGTGAAGTGGATGTCGCACCAAAGGTACTAGACTCGGTAACAGTGTCTTGTATGTTTTGTAACAGCGGAGCGACCTCAAAACTACACACAAATATACATGCACACACACATGAATATTTACATTTTCATTTCGTTCAATTTCTACACAATTTCTAGGTTGTGCAGACAGTACAATAATTACAATGTGGACTTGAACAAACGTACACACATACATGTACGTTCATTCATAACAACATACAAACACGTACATTCGGCGTGAGTGTGGATTTATCACTGTCACTGACAGGTCCGTTAGAATCCTTCGGCATTTCGGCAAGCAAGCATTTCGGCATCAAGACAGAACGTGATGTATAGCCAAAAGGACCGCACGCACATGGAGTCTAGTACCTTTGGTGCGACATCCACTTCACGCGACGCTGTTTTGCACTGTACATACCTGGTACGTCATCGACTTCCGAACGAGTGACGTATTTAGGCCTAGCAGTGATGCCAGCAAGCCATAGAGAAATTGTAAGCCACTTCGTTCGACACCTTGGTTTATCACCAGATTTCCCGGTTGACCACTCATACTCGACAGTGTATCTTTGGTGCGCGTCGTGTGTGTTCGTTCTCGGTCTTTGGCGTGTGTTCTGCAGTGGTCATTTTGATGGTACGTGGTTATCTTTCATACTAGTAGTATATTGGTTAAGTATGTAAGTAAGTATTAAGTATGGTCTGAATTGACTGCTATATCAGTACTCTCTATAATCATGTCTCCTTTTCATTTTTGATTGTGAGATATATTGGTATTAAGTATGGTCTGAATTGACTGCTTTATCAAGAGTCTCTATAATCATGTTTCCTTTTCACCTTGATTATGAGATATATTGGTATTAAGTATGGTCTGAATTGACTGCTTTACCAAGAGTCTCTATAATCATGTTTTCTTTTCTCCTTGATTATGAGATATATTGGTATTAAGTATGGTCTGAATTGACTGCTTTATCAAGAGTCTCTATAATCATGTTTCCTTTTCACCTTGATTATGAGATATATTGGTATTAAGTATGGTCTGAATTGACTGCTTTACCAAGAGTCTCTATAATCATGTTTTCTTTTCACCTTGATTATGAGATATATTGGTATTAAGTATGGTCTGAATTGACTGCTTTACCAAGAGTCTCTATAATCATGTTACATTTTCACCTTGATTATGAGATATATTGGTATTAAGTATGGTCTGAATTGACTGCTTTACCAAGAGTCTCTATAATCATGTTTCCTTTTCACCTTGATTATGAGATATATTGGTATTAAGTATGGTCTGAATTGACTGCTTTACCAAGAGTCTCTATAATCATGTTACATTTTCACCTTGATTATGAGATATATTGGTATTAAGTATGGTCTGAATTGACTGCTTTACCAAGAGTCTCTATAATCATGTTTCCTTTTCACCTTGATTATGAGATATATTGGTATTAAGTATGGTCTGAATTGACTGCTTTACCAAGAGTCTCTATAATCATGTTTTCTTTTCTCCTTGATTATGAGATATATTGGTATTAAGTATGGTCTGAATTGACTGCTTTATCAAGAGTCTCTATAATCATGTTTCCTTTTCACCTTGATTATGAGATATATTGGTATTAAGTATGGTCTGAATTGACTGCTTTACCAAGAGTCTCTATAATCATGTTTCCTTTTCACCTTGATTATGAGATATATTGGTATTAAGTATGGTCTGAATTGACTGCTTTATCAAGAGTCTCTATAATCATGTTTCCTTTTCATTTTGATTATGAGATATATTGGTATTAAGTATGGTCTGAATTGACTGCTTTACCAAGAGTCTCTATAATCATGTTTCCTTTTCACCTTGATTATGAGATATATTGGTATTAAGTATGGTCTGAATTGACTGCTTTACCAAGAGTCTCTATAATCATGTTTCCTTTTCACCTTGATTATGAGATATATTGGCATTAAGTATGGTCTGAATTGACTGCTTTATCAATACTCTATAATCATGTTTCCTTTTCACCTTGATTATGAGATATATTGGTATTAAGTATGGTCTGAATTGACTGCTTTATCAAGAGTCTCTATAATCATGTTTCCTTTTCATTTTGATTATGAGATATATTGGTATTAAGTATGGTCTGAATTGACTGCTTTACCAAGAGTCTCTATAATCATGTTTTCTTTTCTCCTTGATTATGAGATATATTGGTATTAAGTATGGTCTGAATTGACTGCTTTATCAAGAGTCTCTATAATCATGTTTCCTTTTCACCTTGATTATGAGATATATTGGTATTAAGTATGGTCTGAATTGACTGCTTTACCAAGAGTCTCTATAATCATGTTCTCTTTTCACCTTGATTATGAGATATATTGGTATTAAGTATGGTCTGAATTGACTGCTTTATCAAGAGTCTCTATAATCATGTTTCCTTTTCATTTTGATTATGAGATATATTGGTATTAAGTATGGTCTGAATTGACTGCTTTACCAAGAGTCTCTATAATCATGTTTCCTTTTCACCTTGATTATGAGATATATTGGTATTAAGTATGGTCTGAATTGACTGCTTTACCAAGAGTCTCTATAATCATGTTTCCTTTTCACCTTGATTATGAGATATATTGGTATTAAGTATGGTCTGAATTGACTGCTTTATCAATACTCTATAATCATGTTTCCTTTTCACCTTGATTATGAGATATATTGGTATTAAGTATGGTCTGAATTGACTGCTTTATCAAGAGTCTCTATAATCATGTTTCCTTTTCATTTTGATTATGAGATATATTGGTATTAAGTATGGTCTGAATTGACTGCTTTACCAATACTATCTATAATCAATTTTCAGCCACCTGATTCATTGTGATCCTGAGGTGCTTATTTGTCACATTAATAGACAGTATTTGTCGTGTTATGTATGCTGGTGTTGATATGTAACCTGATCGCATGCCGTGTTTTGTTTTGTTTTTCAGTTGAGTCGCCTGCGCGCTGTGCATGCAGTCTCGGGGCTCATCACAGTACTTGATCGAGGCTGGGTGGAGGATTGATCATCTCGTCGCCCACATCGAGATTAAGAACGGTCTTGTATCGTGCTGTATGTAGTGTCTGGTTTCTGGATGTGGCAGGGCAACTGGCATGTATTCTCACTGCATGCGTGTTCAGCCGACGACGACGGTGATTACTAGTTGCTCAGTTATCACGTCCACGTTTCAATTGTTTTATCGTGTGTTGGCTTGCGTGCATGTGCTGTAGTGTTTGGTGACGATGTATGTGTGTGTGTGTGTGTGTGTGTGTGATTGATTCAGTGGATCGTGTATTGATGCAGTAGTGTTACGAGATCGCAGCTTCGCTCGTACTGTTTTTGCTTCTGTGGTGTGATTGTGAGCGAGGGAGAGAGAGTGTGTGAGCGCGTTGGAGTGTCTGTGGTTTAGTGTGTGTGTGTGTGTGTGTGTGTGTGTGTGATATTCGTGTGTGTGTGTGTGTGTGTGATGATATTATTAATTTTCTCAACTGTTCACCCGTTCTACTTTATCTCTCAATATGTGTTTATTGTTGTGTCTTTTTCTCTGTTTCTCATGTTGCTTCATGTTATCATATAGTGTCATGTGTCAGTGTTTATTGCACCATGACTGTTTTTGTTTGTGTGCTTTGTCCACTAATTGCGCGCTTGTATAATATGCTACGTTGTTACTGTTGTTTCGTGGTCTTATGACATGCTTGTATTGTGCATATATTGGCTGGCTATGATATGTATAAGAAATTCAGGGTAACATTATTATATCCTGCGTTATGAGCATTTGGTGGACCTGATTTTTGTTGTAATCATTTGTAATCGTCGACTCTGTTCTTACATGTCTTCTAACCAATACATTGTTACATATTATATTGTTTAGTGGCGGACAGAGTGCGTAGCGAAAGGAAGAGTTTAATTAAGTACATCGTCGAGCACATGTGCTTATTCCAGAAGCGTTTTTCTAGTGTGTACGTGTAGTTTACCAATATTGTAATTGAAATTCATATTGATTTTTCTATCAGTGTTTGTTTTTCACATTGGCTCTACACACCGTGTCATTTAGTTGAACTTTTGTGGCGTTGGTCTCATCACGGAGCTTCACTGGACCAATTTTCTGGAACGACTATATGCTGCGACATACACGACTGCAGATCAGATTGTAATGACACACAACCACATTGCTGCAATCTCAGAGAAGACTGTGCGCTTGTGTGCTTGGTAACAGTGTTTTGTATGTTTTGTAACAGCGGAGCGACCTCAAAACTACACACAAATATACATGCACACACACATGAATATTTACATTTTCATTTCGTTCAATTTCTACACAATTTTCAAGTTGTGCAGACAGTACAATAATTACAATGTGGACTTGAACAAACGTACACACATACATGTACGTTCATTCATAACAACATACAAACACGTACATTCGGCGTGAGTGTGGATTTATCACTGTCACTGACAGGTCCGTTAGAATCCTTCGGCATTTCGGCAAGCAAGCATTTCGGCATCAAGACAGAACGTGATGTATAGCTAAAAGGACCGCACGCACATGTATACAAGTATAAGCAGTCAGGCAGGCTGGGAAACATGGCTGACAGCCACTAACCCTTCTGCTTTTCAAAACAGACCTTATTTTCACCATGTATGACCGATATTCCACCCCTGTTGACCGATATACACATATCCACACGCACTCACACACAGGCAAACAGAACACCGACCCTCGTCTTCCCCTACACACGCGTACACGCGCACAAACACACACAGATACACACAAACATACACCGCCGGCACAGGCACAAAGGCCAGTGACAGCGGCGATATAACATGATAACAGAAAGACGTGCGAATGCAAACGACAGTTATGCATAGAAAAACGATATAAATATTTCTATAACATTTGAATATTTGTAATATTTGATTAACATTGGTAGACCAAAACAATGCAAATGCATCACATCCTACTATACAAGCTATATACAATGCCAGTAATTATTCACAACAATAATAACATACACATTCAATATCTGAAATGCAAAATATTTGAAGCAAGTGTTTTTTCAACCAGTTCTTGAAGACATTCAGAGATCGGGACGATTTTACGTAGTATGGATATTCATTATACAAGCTGGGAGCATAAAACATCGAATATAATGGGTGTGGCGGGTAGGAAACTTCAACAAGGCATAACAAGGCAATACAACTTATGTATGGCATTTATAATATCCTATACATATATTTTATTTTGATATATATATTTAATTATCACTGTGTAAATTTCTGTTAAGTGGTTTTTCGTTGCGCATTACGACTCACATTGTAGCTAAGGGTAAGGATTTAGAGACGAGAGCGTCGGTTTTGCGCACGCATACATGTCTTTTCGCGCACGCACATTTTTACTTGTAACTTCATGCGGTTCTTGTCGCTAGTAGATCCTCGTTGTCAATTATATTGTATGTGTGTGTGTGTGTGTGTGTGTGTGTGTGTGTGTGTGTGAGTGTGTGTGTTTGTGTATGTGTGTGTGTGTGTGTGTGTGTGTGTGCGTTCTTACACAGTCTAACAACATAGATTTTACTTTGATTTACGCACATAGAATCACCCACAAATGCACACACACGCACACACCCACAAACGCACATACACATGGACGAAGTTTCGAGCAATCATTAAATTGATTGACTATATGTATAGAATCTATGTGAAAAACGAAAACACAGAAACAATGTTATTTACAAATACAATAAGTGTGTTTGCATGTGTGTATGTGTATGTGTGTGAGTGTGTGTGAGTGTGTATGTATGTGCGATCGCTCCGCTTCTACAAGCGTGTCAGAACAGTTCGCAGAAATGAAGCAGAAATCGCAGATCGCAGGTGAGTTTCTAGCAATCGCTCAACTGAATGACAGTGTGTAGAATGAAAGTGAAAAACAAACACTAATAGAAAAACCAATGTTAATTACATTTACAATATTGGTAAGCTACACATACACGCTCGAAAAAAGGTTCTGGAACACGCACATACACGACGATATACTAAACACTATAATTAAACGCTCTATTTTACTATGCGTTCTGTCCGCCACTGTGCATTTGCAAACACTGCTGAGTAATTTAAACACTCGCTGCAATACATGTTCAGCACACAGATACGCACACCTGTACACACCAATGTGCCGTTGGTGACACGCACACACACACATGTACGGTCTAGATCACAATAGCTTTATTATTCTAGATCACAATAGCTGGTATCTCGTTGTTTACATTAGTTTGCATATAAGCAGTAGGAGGCCAGAACGTCGGTCTTGTGCACGCAAATTTACATTCATTACTGTAAACACAATGGGTATCCACGCTGATTGTTGCTAGTTGCTCGAGAATTAGGGACAATGCTTGCATAGTAACCACCGTGGGGACGTGTATTTTATAGTTGTATATTATAGTTGTTGCAATGCACTGTGCTGACCTTTTAGTACTCGTAAATTAAGAGTTGGTGTCTAGCTTGGAGCTGAATAGCGTAATATGCAGCGCTTGTTAGACGTATTGAAGCAGCTGTTTTTAACATTCTGGGTCGTATACACAAATGGTAGAATGTGTTTGGAAAGAGAGATAGTTGAGATAGATTCTGAGGGGATGTACAGCTGAGAGGATGTGTTTGAGACCGACGCAATGCATTCATCTGTTTGAACTGGACGTCAATAGTTAACGCGGCACACCACTCTAAGAGGCCTGCACGACATCATGATTATAAAACTAGATCACATTGACAAACTGTTTCGGTTTGTAGCCTTGCAGGCTGTAACAAACTGTTTTCAACAAACTGATCACAGTAACAAACTGTTATATTTGGTGCCGTGCTTCACGACCAAACAACACTGTTATAGCAACGCAGGCTTACAAAAATGTTCATGGTTTAGACGAATATCATAATATACCGATATTTGATATTGTCTGTTTATAGATGAATATTCATTTATTTGCTCACACACACACACACACACACACACGCAGACACACACTCGTCTCTTGCCTCTTTTCGGAAGTTACAAATATTTCGCTTTTTACTGGTTACATGTAATCTACTTGCTATTGAATTACGTATTTTGTGAACTGTTGAATCAGCAGAAATTAAATTTGTATTAAATTAAATTAAATTAAATTTCTATTCACTCAGTGATACGCTTCAACAACATAGATTTCACTTTGTTTTGCGCACACAGCCTCAATCACATATGAACACACACACACACACACACACACACACACATACACACAATTAAACAAGCACACATACACGTTTTTATCCCTCTCTCCATTTTCAGTGATCTCTCAGAGGTATACCCACTATGCACCTATGTGCGGTGTGTGTATATATGTGTGTGCATGTTGGATGGATGTCTTCAAGAACAGGTTAAAAATCAATTGCTTCAAATATTTTGCATTATATATCAATATCTAATAAATAATCAAAATCTATCTTATCTATCTAATCTACAATATCTAATCTACAATATCTATCTGTCCATTTACATGATCTATCTTATCTATCTAACATCAATCAATATTAATATCTTATATTATCTTTAAATATCAAATATTTAAACACTTGCTCCAAATATCTGATGATCGGAAAATTCTGCATAAAGCCGAAGTATTCGCTGTGAATGAGATATTGAATGTGCATGTTATAATTGTTGTAAATAATTTCTGGCATTGTATATAGCTTGTATTGTAGGATTTGATGAATTTGCATTGTTTTGGTCTACCAATGCTATTCAAATATTATATATATTCAAATGTTATACAAATATTTATATCGTTTTTCTATGCATAACTGTCGTTTGCATTCGCACGTCTTTCTGTTATCATGTTATATCGCCGCTGTCACTGGCCTTTGTGCCTGTGCCGGCGGTGTATGTTTGTGTGTATCTGTGTGTGTTTGTGCGCGTGTACGCGTGTGTAGGGGAAGACGAGGGTCGGTGTTCTGTTTGCCTGTGTGTGAGTGCGTGTGGATATGTGTATATCGGTCAGCAGGTGTGGAATATCGGTCATACATGGTGAAAATAAGGTCTGTTTTGAAAAGCAGAAGGGTTAGTGGCTGTCAGCCATGTTTTCCAGCCTGCCTGACTGCTTATACTTGTATACATGTGCGTGCGGTCCTTTTAGCTATACATCACGTTCTGTCTTGATGCCGAAATGCTTGCTTGCCGAAATGCCGAAGGATTCTAACGGACCTGTCAGTGACAGTGATAAATCCACACTCACGCCGAATGTACGTGTTTGTATGTTGTTATGAATGAACGTACATGTATGTGTGTACGTTTGTTCAAGTCCACATTACAATTATTGTACTGTCTGCACAGCTTAAAAATTGTGTAGAAATTGAACGAAATGAAAATGTAAATATTCATGTGTGTGCATGTATATTTGTGTGTAGTTTTGAGGTCGCTCCGCTGTTACAAAACATACAAAACACTGTTACCAAGCACACAAGCGCACAGTCTTCTCTGAGATTGCAGCAATGTGGTTGTGTGTCATTACAATCTGATCTGCAGTCGTGTATGTCGCAGCATATAGTCGTTCCAGAAAATTGGTCCAGTGAAGCTCCGTGATGAGACCAACGCCACAAAAGTTCAACTAAATGACACGGTGTGTAGAGCCAATGTGAAAAACAAACACTGATAGAAAAATCAATATGAATTTCAATTACAATATTGGTAAACTACACGTACACACTAGAAAAACGCTTCTGGAATAAGCACATGTGCTCGACGATGTACTTAATTAAACTCTTCCTTTCGCTACGCACTCTGTCCGCCACTAAACAATATAATATGTAACAATGTATTGGTTAGAAGACATTTAAGAACAGAGACGACGATTACAAATAATTACAACAAAAATCAGGTCCACCAAATGCTCATAACGCAGGATATAATAATGTTACCCTGAATTTCTTATACATATCATAGCCAGCCAATATATGCACAATACAAGCATGTCATAAGACCACGAAACAACAGTAACAACGTAGCATATTATACAAGCGCGCAATTAGTGGACAAAGCACACAAACAAAAACAGTCATGGTGCAATAAACACTGACACATGACACTATATGATAACATGAAGCAACATGAGAAACAGAGAAAAAGACACAACAATAAACACATATTGAGAGATAAAGTAGAACGGGTGAACAGTTGAGAAAATTCAGCACTGTTTGCAAAAAGTTCACAAACATTTATATTGAATTTCAAGCGAAATATACCACTCGGGCGGATATAGGCAAAATTAAGTTAGGAAGAAGTGGGTGTACGATATATTCTACAAAGACAACAATACAATAATAGGGAACACGATACCCAAAAATACACAGGAGCGACACACAAACCAAGACTGCTGAACACACACTGGCTGACGGCCGTTAGCGTCACCCACGCCTAATACCCTCGCGCCCTCTGGCGGTGTAGGCACACACTACATCTCCCCTTCAAGTGGTGGAGGGGGCGCTGTCGGCTCTGCAGACGTAATCGCTCAGATGCGACGGTGGTCTGCGTGTTCGGGCGCTCCGGCGGAATTGCGGGGTTCGTGAGGCCTCCGATGTACCGCCCACATTCTCCCCCGGCGGCGGCGGCGGTGATGCGGGTCTGCTTCTGGTCTCCTGCGACGGTAGCGGCGCCGTGCCAACAGATGGCGGCGGCTGCACTTCGAGCGGCGGCTGTACCACGGGCGAGGGTGTGTTGGCTGCTGGTCGCAGGTGTCTACGGTTGCGCCAGTAGAGACCGCCGTGAGGCATGCGCACAGCGTACTGGCGGCGACGGCCAGTCATGGCGACCACGCCAGTCCGGTCCCAGCGACCGGATGTCGGGTCCTGGAGAGCCACCGTAGTGCCGGGCAGCAACGGCGGCAATACCTTAGCCGACCGGTTGTATTGGGCGACCCGCTTGTTGTGCAAGCTCGCCGCTCGCCGGTCGCACTCAGCGGTGGGCGGCTGCCACTCCGGCAGAAACGAGCGTGGATGCGCGGGAACGGCGGACGACACGGGGCGGCCGTACAAAAGCTGCGCGGGGGAGCGACCATCGGCACCCGGCGCGTTGCACAGCTCCAACAGACCGGCGACAAAGGCGTCTGTGTCGATGTTCCCGTCGTGCGCCGCCTTCTGAATGAGCCGCTTCACCCGTTTCACGGCGGACTCAGCGTGCCCATTAGAAGACGGGAAGTGCGGACTGGAGACACGATGGCGTATGTGCCAAAGTCGCAGAAATCCGGCGGTGTGGCGCGCCGTGAACTGTGGGCCGCCGTCTGACGACAGTATGGTCGGAACCCCCGTCATGGCGAACACATGTCGTAGCATCTTCACCAGCTGGTGAGAGGAGGTGTCACGGCCACAGTCGAACACCAGTGGCCAGTTGGAGAACCGGTCCGCGTACACGAGGTAGGTCTTCCCTGCGTGTTGGAAAAAATCCGCGGACACCGATTCGAAAGGACGTGTCGGGTGCGGTTCCGTCAGGTATGGCTCTTTTTGCTGGCTGTCTTTGTACTGCAGACATTTTCGGCACGATGCTACGGCAGTGGCGATTTCGTTGTTCAGGCCCGGCCAGAAGACAGTTTGCCGTGCGCGTTGCACAGTCCTGGCCTGCCCCTGGTGACCGTCGTGGAGCCGACGGAGGGTGTCCTTCCGCAAACACCTGGGCACAAGCAGGCGGCAGCCGACCAGGATCAGCCCATGGTCCGCAGTGAGCTGGTCGCGCACGCCCCAGAATGGGTGGAGACTGGCGGGCAGCAGATGTTTGTGCTGAGGGAAACCGCCCAGCACGTACGTCATCAATTGGCGACACTCATCGTCGGCCAGAGACGCAGCTCGCACCGCCTCCAGGGTGGTGTCAATCGGTGACGTGCGATGACCCAGGTCGTCTGCGTCTGTGAACGCGTCCAGCGTCTGGACGAAGAATCCAGACGAGCACTCGTCAACGTCAGCGTCAGCATCAGCAGGCTGGGAAGGTGCGCGCGACAGAGCGTCGGCGATGTTGTGCTTTGCACCCGGTCTCCAGCTAGCGACAAAAGTCAAGTGCAGCAGACGCTGTCGCATACGTTGCAGGCGCGGGTTGGAGATGTCTCCGAGTGCCTTCTCGTTCAGTATCGGAACGAGAGGCTTGTGATCGGTGACCACACTGAACGTGGGGAGGCCAGCCAGATACTGATGGCATTTCTGACATGCCCACACAACTGCCAGCATCTCCAGCTCACACACAGCATACCTGCTTTCGGTGTCGGACACAAATCGCGACCCACACTGGATCAGCTGCCAACGGCCTTGATCATCCCGCTGGCGAAGAACGAATCCGAGACCTTTCTCACGTGCTGCATCCGTCTCCAGCATTGTGGGCCGCGTTGGGTCGAAGTGACCAAGCACAGGAGGGCTGGCCAACGCGCGCTTGACCGCCGTGAAAGCCGCATCGTGCTGTGTTGTCCACTGCCACTCAACGCCTTTGCGAAGCAGCTGGCGCAGGGGCTCAGCAGCGGAGGCGATGGAGTCCGAGAAGTCACCGAACTGGTTCGCCAAACCGAGAAAGGACCGCAGGGATGTAAGGTCCGTCGGTGCGGGAAATTCTGCGAGGGCTCGAATTTTCTTGTGGTCGACGGTGAATCCAGAGGCGTTGATGTGGAATCCACAGAAATTGGCGGAAGTGGCGGCGAACATAAATTTTTGCAGGTTCAACGTAACGCCGGCGTCGTCGAAGCGTTGTAGCAGCTGCCAGACTCGCTGCAGATGCTCGTCGTAGCTGGCGGTATACACCAGCACGTCGTCCACGATCTTGCAGGAGTCGGGTAGGCCAGACAAGGCGACGTCGCCGCGTCGGTTGAACTCGTCGCCGCTGGAGACCAGGCCCATAGGCGCGCGACAGAACCTGAATCGGCCCCACGGGGTGATGAAGGTGGTGAGGTCTCGGTGCTCGCGCCGCAAGGGCACCTGAAAGTACCCTTGTAATGCGTCCACCTGGGTGAACCACCGATTGCCGAGGCCCATACTGCTGACAGCCTCCACAGGCGAGCGAACCGGATGTGTAGGCCGGCGAACGAAGCGGTTGAGGCGTGTGAAGTCCACCGTGAGCCGACAGCCGTTTGGCGTGCCGTCTGCCTTGCGCTTGCCGACAACGACGATGGGTGAGCACCAATCTGTCGGGTGGGAGACCGGCTCGATTACGCCCTGCTGCTGAAGCAGCTCCAGCTGCTGTTGTGCCTGGGCGCGATGACAGAACGGCACGGAGCGGGGAGCCGTCACGTTGTACGGCACCGCGTCATCGCGCAGATCGATCCGCATTGCCCCGCCTTTCATCTCCCGGAGAGGACCGTCCGTGGAGAACACACGAGGGAAGGCCGCTATAAGCTGCTCGCTGTGCGCACGACGGTCCGCCGCTGTTGGCTGAGCTGTGTTGGTCCAGCGCGGGCATTGTTGAACGGCTGCTGGTCCAGCGGCCACCTGCTGCAGGTGCTGTTCGCGAGACATCTGCCGAGGGAACGCCCGGTGCAGTAGACGCAGCTCCACTGCGTCTCGCCAGCAGAGCAGAGCACAGCGCACTGACGGCACCACGTACAGAGTGGAGCGGCAGGATGCATCACCGAGTCGCAAGACTGCCTCGCACGTGCCCAGACACCGCAGTAACTGACCGTTGGCGACCCGCAAGCGGGATCGCGGTGGGCGCAAACTATTGTTGGCCACTCCGAGTTGCTGCGCAATCCCAGCGTCAATTACCGACACATCGGCGCCGGAATCGCATCGCCACTTAACCTCGCGCGGCGCGCGGCCCTCTGCAGAAACGGTGATGCTAATAGCGGTTACGCGCGTGTGTTTAATGTCATCAATAACATCGCCGATATACGAGCACAAAGCAGGTGTATTGACATTCACAACATCGTCAACATCATCATCAGTGTCATCGGCGACGTCTCTGACGAAATTGTCCCGACGACGGCCAGCACGGGACTGTGAAGAGCGGCAGACGCGCGCGTAGTGCCCGCGCTTTCCGCACCGACGACACAAGCTCTCCGCGGCGCGGCACGGGGCCGACTGGTGATGCTGCCCACACCGCACACAAGGGGCGGAGCCATCGTCATGATCTGACTGTCGGCTCAGTTGACTGCGCATGCGCGGCTGCTGACGGCGTACAGCAGCGACCTCTGTGCGGGGAACCGGGGAACCAGTCACATCGGCCGAGGCGCTTCGCATAGCTGCAGCGTTGATGCGGGCCGACTCAGCCGATTGGCACATTTTGAGTGCCTTGTCCAACGACAGGTCCCTGTGCGCGACTTGCAGGAGCTGGTGCAGAGCGGCAGAGTCGGACGTCCCCATAAAAAGCTGATCGCGCAAGCGCTCGTCGCGGCAGGCAGCGCAAAAATCGCAGCTGGCAGCGATTTCTCGCAGCGAGCGCAAGAATTCGCCCACATTTTCGCCGTCCTGTTGTCGACGGGCGAAGAAGCGCCGGCGTTCAACCAGCACATTCTGCTGCGACTGCTGATGCTCCTCCAATAGGCGGATGCAGGCGGGCAAATCAGCCGTCGCTGGCAACGTCAGTGAGTGGCGGATGACGCGGCACCACTCGTCGTCCAGCAGTGTCGTGAGCAGCGCTTGCTGCTGCGCAGGGCTAAGGCTATCACTGCCTGACAGTGTGGTGTGTGCCAGCACGCGCTCCTTCCAGGAGGTAAAGTCGGCTGCGGATGCGGCGTAGGCCAGACGGGCTGGTGGCTGACAATGAGCCATGGTGTGTGGGGCGACTGCAGGCGAGCTGGCGGGGGCTGCCATTGCAAGCTGCTGGCGAGCGAGTTGAGTCACCAACTCTGTGAGCTGGTCCAGCTTCTGCTGTTGGTCGTCTCGCAGCGGCTGCGCCATGTACGATATATTCTACAAAGACAACAATACAATAATAGGGAACACGATACCCAAAAATACACAGGAGCGACACACAAACCAAGACTGCTGAACACACACTGGCTGACGGCCGTTAGCGTCACCCACGCCTAATACCCTCGCGCCCTCTGGCGGTGTAGGCACACACTACAGTGGGGTTTTGAAGTTTTGTGTGGAGCTGAAAAAACCACACAGACAAGGCGAGGTAAGAACGAACGAGGTAAGAAAAAACGCAAAAACGAAAATTCGATGCAAAAAATATAATGCAATAAAGTGCTAATTTGAGACGAATTAATGTCTATAACCGAGCCAAGAGATAATAGTGCAATAACACTGGTGATATAAAACATGACTTGAATAATGAAGCAAAAACAGTACGAGCGAAGCTGCGATCTCGTAACACTACTGCATCAATACACGATCCACTGAATCAATCACACACACACACACACAGACACACACCGTCACCAAACACTACAGCACATGCACGCAAGCCAACACACGATAAAACAATTGAAACGTGGACGTGATAACTGAGCAACTAGTAATCACCGTCGTCGTCGGCTGAACACGCATGCAGTGAGAATACATGCCAGTTGCCCTGCCACATCCAGAAACCAGACACTACATACAGCACGATACAAGACCGTTCTTAATCTCGATGTGGGCGACGAGATGATCAATCCTCCACCCAGCCTCGATCAAGTACTGTGATGAGCCCCGAGACTGCATGCACAGCGCGCCGGCGACTCAACTGAAAAACAAAACAAAACACGGCATGCGATCAGGTTACATGTCAACACCAGCATACATAACACGACAAATACTGTCTATTAATGTAACAAATAAGCACCTCAGGATCACAATGAATCAGGTGGCAGAAAATTTATTATAGAGAGTATTGATAAAGCAGTCAATTCAGACCATACTTAATACCAATATATCTCATAATCAAGGTGAAAAGGAAACATGATTATAGAGAGTATTGATAAAGCAGTCAATTCAGACCATACTTAATTCCAATATATCTCATAATCAAAAATGAAAAGGAAACATGATTATAGAGAGTCTTGATAAAGCAGTCAATTCAGACCATACTTAATACCAATATATCTCATAATCAAGGTGAAAAGGAAACATGATTATAGAGACTCTTGATAAAGCAGTCAATTCAGACCATACTTAATACCAATATATCTCATAATCAAGGTGAAAAGGAAACATGATTATAGAGACTCTTGATAAAGCAGTCAATTCAGACCATACTTAATACCAATATATCTCATAATCAAGGTGAAAAGGAAACATGATTATAGAGACTCTTGATAAAGCAGTCAATTCAGACCATACTTAATACCAATATATCTCATAATCAAGGTGAAAAAGAAACATGATTATAGAGACTCTTGATAAAGCAGTCAATTCAGACCATACTTAATACCAATATATCTCATAATCAAGGTGAAAAGGAAACATGATTATAGAGACTCTTGATAAAGCAGTCAATTCAGACCATACTTAATACCAATATATCTCATAATCAAGGTGAAAAGGAAACATGATTATAGAGAGTATTGATAAAGCAGTCAATTCAGACCATACTTAATACCAATATATCTCATAATCAAGGAGGTATAATGGAAGTATAGGAAAAGGAAAGTAAATGTAATAGGAATAAGAAAGAAAAGACGTATAGATGAAAAGGAAGTATAATCAAAAATGAAAAAGGGAAATAACACAAGATATATTATAACATTAGATAATAAGCCTACCCGATTGATAACAACAAATAAACCATTAGTAAGGAAGCTAACCACGTACCGTCAAAACGACCATCACAGAGCACACGCCAAACCACCACCAGTGAATGGATGCGGACCAATGACGAACAGACAACACGGCAGCCGAAGACACACTGACGTATACTCAAGAACCCATGTACCGAAACAGTTTGAGTGGCAAGCCGGGAAATCTGGTGATAAACCAAGGTGTCGAACGAAGTGGCTTACAATTTCTCTATGGCTTGCTGGCATCACTGGTAGACCTGAATACGTCATTCGTTCGGAAGTCGATGACGTAATAGGTATGTACAGTGCAAAACAGCGTCGCGTGAAGTGGATGTCGCGCCAAAGGTACTAGACTCGCTTCGAGGTTGGTCTTTTTTGGCTTTTTTTCGTCGGCGGTTTGGCTTTATATGGCTTGAGACAACTGGCAGCCCTGAGTCAAACCGCGATTTTGTATTTCAAACGTCACGTTTGTAGATACGCTTGTTTATCAGGCAGAATTAAGCTAAACAAAATAATAACGCACAACTGCAAATAAATGAAATTTGACCCAAAACCAAGTTACATTTATTTCGCAAAAAAAGTTGTGTTCTGAAGGTCTATTACGAGCGGTTTTCAACCAACGTTAATGCTCTTGTAGTGCACCACGTGGAATTACACCGCGCACCACCTCGCCAAGTCTAACCGCACGCCTATTCGTTTGTATGTCTGTGTGTCTTTGTCACTGCGTGTGTTGTTGGATCATATGTGTGCTTGACCAATTGTATGTTTGTATGCGTGTCTGTATATGTGACCTGTTCGTTCTGTCCTCTTGTGTCCAATACAGTCGGTCTAAAGCACTCACATTGTGAACATGTGTAATTCAGTGGCTACCCAAACGCCACACTCATTAGTTTTTGCACATTTACATTTTTTGATCTAGTCATTCTAGGTCGTCATGGCGATAGCAATAGCAGCGCCACCTAGACAGTAGTACCTATTAGTCTAGGTGGCATTGGCAATAGTCGTAGCTGCATTAGCTGCATTACCGCTGCGAGCAAAGCTTACCGTGTTGTTACTTTGTTAAGCATATTTTGTTGTTACTCGTTGTTCTGCGTTGAACAAGTTTATACGTGTCTGCTGTTGTTGTTGTTGTGTGCAAATTACATGCAAATTAATACAAAAATTAACAGGTCATTTTTATTTCTCACATATTACCATTGTATGCGTTTTAACGAATCACCAGATATTTGGACTAAATATACAAATAGACATTTCAACATATGAGAAACATTGCAAAATTACTAATTTTTCAGCCTTATGACAATTTACTTCTACAATTCCTGGCGAATTTTCCTGGCTCACAGTGTGTCAAGCCGGATGTACAACTGGCTTCTAAACACACACATGGACATATTCATAAATACACAAACAAACAACACACACACAACATACACAGACACACACCTGGCCGTTATCCGTGGCAATGTGGCTGATGTGTGTATGTGACTTAATTGCGTGTATGTATGTGTTAATATATATATATATATATATATATATATATATGAGGTGTTTAACAACACACACACAGACGCACACACATACAGATACGCTATCACACGCAGTCTTGCATATATGCTACAACACAAGCACATACACCGTCTTAAACACCCATACTGCAGTAATTGCATCATTTTTGTTTGTGTTTGTTTGTCGCTGGTTGACGGGGAACATTTACTGCAGCCAGGCCCAACAACCTGGCCGGCAGAGATGCGACTCCTGAAATCAGCTGGCCCGTGCGACTGCTGAACTGCTCCACCGAGTTCATTGCACTCAATTCGGCATTGTCACCTCCCAACACCAGAAACTCGTTCATCCCTACACACACACACACACACACACACACATTACATTACATTGAGACATTATATCGCGCTTTTCAACCGAGGGTTTCAAAAGCGCGTACACACATGCACACACTCAAGCACAAGGGTCATACACATACACAATCGCTTGCACACACACTCACACACACTCACACACAGACACAAAACAGACAAGCACATATACGCACAAACACAAACATACACTCACGTTTACATACGCAAAAACACACAAATATACACGCACAAACACACACACACACACACATAAATATTGAATAAGATAGCACAGCAGACATACAACACAGAAGACAACACAGCAGGCATACAAGGGCATATACTCAGATTGACAAAACAACACAATAGACACACAAATACAAACAATAAATCTCAATAAAACAGACACACAAGCACACACGCACACACACACATCGACATTTAGGTGTGATAGTTTCAAGAATGCAATTTGAAATTAGAAAGGAAATAAGTTTGATATAATTTCTATAAGACAAAATAAAATATAAAATATAAAACTGTAGTAGAAGAATTTAAAAAAAATTAACATAAAAATTAAAGATATATAATTTGAAATATATGGACTATATTTGAAATGCATATTTTGTGAATGAACAAAACACTATATTGATATAAGCAGCCATTTGACGTAATATAGTCAGTTCTGTTATGTTGTTCTGTTTGTAGAACTGTTATTTGGTTACAGTGCCAATAACAATATGTTAATGCCAAACTTGTTTGAAATCTATCAACCGTTTTCTGCTGAAATGTTTTCTCATGGGAACGTTTTTCTTAATAATTCCCTATTCATTCCATCGTCTTATATATCAATATTTAATATTTGTATTCTCATACATTCATATGCTGTCGGTGAATACAACTCAGTTAGCCATATCAGTGGCGGCGCCAGGATATTTCCAATAGGGGAGCCAAGGAAAAATATACGGGGGCTTGGCGAAACATGAGGAACTACACTCGAAATGTTCAGGATGAGGACTTTGAGGGGGAGTTAAGAGGGTTGGCACATTTTTAGTATAATTTAGCCTCCTCTTGGCGCCGCCACTGACTCATAGACCAGATTCATCATATTTTATTGGCGCCGTATTAGAGCGACATTGTCTCACCGTAGCCAACGAGCGCGTGTCGACATCTGGCGTAATTGAGACGTGCGACATGTTTCCAGCACTGCCGGCGACAGTCCCACATCTCGACGCGATTCACGCTCTCGATGTTGGCCTGACGCTCGTTTCGTCCCAGCCCGCCGACCAGGTATAATTTACCACCGGTCACAATTAGTCGTCCGTGACAGCAAGATCTCCGCAGAGCTGGACCATCACTCCATCTGTAATGCAATTCGAACTTATTTCTACTTGGGTCTATTTATTTGAAAAAATACATTTTCCGAAACGTCAGAGCTATAGTGTAAGCTATTATAATGTTTAAATATTTTGAAGGCAGTTTTATGGAAAATGTAAGGTACATCAGCCAAAGTATATTGGCTTGAAAATATAACTTCACTCTATCTTGTTTCCAAATTTCACTAATAGTTGCCATTCCGAAATACAATGATTGAAACGAATGCCAGCAATTGAGACATCAACGTCAATCATACACACACACAGAGAGAGAGAAAGAGAGAGAGAGAGCGTACATTTTTGTCAGCGGATCGTAGAGGAAGACCGTGGTAGATATGGCACACTTGCTCTGATTGTTGCATCCGCCCACCACCCATATTCTGTGCTGGAAAACCGCACACGTTAGGCCTGTACGAGGGCACGGAAGCTCGGACATTTCTGTCCAGCTGTCCCGGTGCGGGTAGTACGCTTCCACAAGACTCATAGAGTAGCCACAATCATCCTGTCCTCCCAGAATATACAAGACTCCCTGTAAATCAGCCGACAACATCATGTTTATCTCATATAGACTCCTTCTTGCCTGTAAAACTAATTGAAACCACACTTGATATATGGCGTGGACGAGGATGTCTGATGACGGAATCAGAAGTCAACATTGTCAATCTCTTTTGAATAACATGTTCATCTTGTTTCATTGAATTGAAACATGAGGTGTGCGGATTGAAAGTGATATAACGTTGGAACAGCACCACGTAGGCGACAGCAGCGTGGTGTACCCTTGGGCACAGCATGTCTGGACCGCGAGTCCATTCGCAAGTGTGTAGGTCCAGTATCCACATGGTGGCGAGCGCCACGTGTCGCCGAGTAGCAGGACAGACATCTACACCTCCCACTACGTACACTTTGCCGTTCATAAACGTGGCGGTCGCATACCTGCGCCTGTCTGGCGTGATACCCACGAACTCCCACTCATTCTGCAGACAAAAACAAGCGTTATGCTAATTCCGTTCTCTTCATGATAAAAATGAGTATTGCTTTGAAGCAGTGGCGGCGCCAGGATATTTCAGGTGGATGAACTGAGGGGGAGGGGCTAATTAAAAATATGCGGGGGCTTGGCGAAACATGAGGAAATACACTAAAAAAAATTCATGACTAGGATTGTAGGGGCGCTCAGGGGGATATTTTGTTAGGGGACAAATTGGCATCTCATGTGGGTGTTGATTTCAGTGTTCTCCAATCGGACTTGTATTGTGCATATATGGTTGCTCCTGGTTTTCACCTTGAAGGCGTTGAGACGACAAATCTCGCCCGTAGAGACGGGACGATACCGACGCGACTCAAGCACGTCCACTCCTCCAATAACCAGCACCGTCGTGCCGTCTTCTTCGAGAAGCCCACTGGTTGACGCCATCATCATCAGACGTCTGGGCCAAATGAAAAGGTTTTAATAAAGCTTGACTTGAGCGATATCTGACTCAGCTGTCTTACCACGGACCAAGAAGATCCGTGATACCCAAGACCAGAAGATCAGATCGAAGATCAAAACCAGCTTTGATTTACTTTTCATCTTTTCATTGTACTCAAAGTATATACAAATATATTTAGGTAGAAACATACAGCAATTTCAAATGTGATTACTGCGAGTTTCTATGTGAAATGGACCTGTGCATGCAATGGATGGCTATTAATTTTTTGCGAGATCGAATACACGTTTGTACGTGTGTGTGACGATTAATTGAGAAGTGTGATCGAGTGTGTATAAATAGGTGCCTGTCCTGTTGTGTGGAACCCTGCGGTCAAGGGATAGGAATACTGCCGCCGTACCCGCTGCGTGTCGTGTAAGAGGCGGCTAAAAGCGGACCCTCTGCTTCTTCCCTCCCTGTACTGCCACACCAAGGGGGAGGGATAATCCAACAGGGTTGGCACCCTCCTTGGATTAATGCAGCTGTCTCCTGTCCTATCCCTCTACCCGAAATAAAAAAATGTTGTGTGTGCGTATGTGCGTCTGTGTATGAGTGTGTGTATGTGTTGATGGTCTTGTAATTACAGCCATTGTTACTGATGTGTATTTGTAGGCGCTTCCTGATTCTATATTATGTTCAGTCAATGTGGTTTTGTGTGCCTCACATTAAACGTGCTTATTGTCCATCGTCAGTGAAGTGTATGGTGCAGAAGTTAGAAAACGTTACAAGCACAATTGCTGCACAATGATATGAGCTAACTCACCTAGGCTGAGTACCGCAACGTTGGCGGTACCTGCGAAACGCGCGCTGAATTTTCACTGCAGCTTCGTTTTTCTGGGCCAGCTGCTTCCTGGTCCGATATCCTCGGAGAAACCTTTGCAGTGTGCCAGCAACATACTGCAGCTCCTGGTAGCGGATTTTGTCGCTGAATCCGCGAAATTTTCGCTGAATCACCGTCGCCGCGTCATCAGGCGTCATTCTTTTGACTTGCTGTTGTCGCCTGGGACGGTAGTTTGGCTCGACATCTGGGCGTCTAGTTTGACCTCTGGGCGATCGGAAAGCGTTGCTGCTGTAATGCACACTGCTACGATTTTTAAATCCAAATGCAGGCCGCTCTGATCCTACATGTTCAATCCTTCGAGCTGGTGAATTGCCCGGGCGACGGTTTCCACGTCCGATGGCACGGTTATCCCGTTGCGTCTGTCTATGTTTATCTGGTGTATTTGACCTCCTGTTGATATCGTAATTATACGTGCTTGGGCTTTTCTGGTACTTGTCACCTTTTTGGCTCTCCACATAGCCGGCCGACTGGGAGGAGTCGTAAATTTCTTGATTTCTAATTTCTCTCACACCGGCCAATGTCTTCGTGTTATTCTCACCGCCCGGCTGTCGGTACTGTACCTCATAGCCTCGCTCGCTATATTCTTCCAGTGCGTCATCGCTGTCTGAGTCTTGCTGCATCTCTTGCCGGCGGTGATGACACGGCGAACATCGGCCCGAATTCTGCCGGTGAGTCTGGGCGCTACGATGGTCTCTGTGTTGATGTGTGAAGCGAACTTGTGTGTTTGTAGCGTTGCGAATCTGCTCGGCCATTGTACAATTGTTCTTGGTGTCAATATTCGCTCAGGATCCTAGAGGCGAGATGAATATCGCTATCAACATTAGTGATGTACATGAATATTCAGAAAGACAAAGTATTTCACTGCCAATCTAAATTTTGTGTGTAATTTGTTAGGTTATATCAACCACTTATAGTTAACTGTAGAAAATATTATGTCAATTGGAAGAAACTATTTCGACATATAACAGAGAAATATATATATATATATAGCACTCACACAATGCAAACTCAAATATCATTCCTAATTTACGCAGAACGCGTATACAAGGGCGCAATGAACCAACCTGAATTTTTTAGATTTTTCCTACACAAACACAAAGCGAAACCGATTCGGAAAAATTCGTATATCACGTCTCGAATGAAAATCTGTTACAATATTTGTGTAATTCGCGTTGGTCATAATCACCATGGCAACGTCGAAAGCCCGCGAACATTTTCTATGCGAACCTCTATATACGTATATGTACATGTTTTTTAACACGTAATTTCCCTACATTTCAGCTTCTAATTTCTATATTTTTCATGTTATTATTATTTATTATTATTATTAATATTTATCTATTAATAATAATAATAATTAAATATATTTAAATAAATAAATAATTATTATTGTAAATAAATAATAATTATTATTAAATAAATTAATAATAATAATAATTATCTTTTAGTATTTATCTTATTATTATTATTACTTGTTATTTTCATTATTATTACTGAAACTCAGCGTGTGTGATGAGCTCAAAATATTGGGAGTACATGTAGACTCAAAGCTGACGTTTGAGAGTCACATTCGGAAGCTAGTTTGTTCGGTATCGCGGAAACTGGGAATTATAAGAAAGGCATATCGGATGTTCGGTAGCAGCACAATCTCAAAAAGTTGTTTTCGCTGATTCATTTTGCCAATTCTGGAGTACTGCGCCCCCGTGTGATCTTCTGCTGCGGATTGTCACCTCAATCTCATCAACAGAGTTGTTAGAACTTGCAAGTTCCTCTGTGGTGACTTGGTTCTTGGTGATCTTTGCCATCGTCGAAAGGTCAGCAGCGTGTGCATGCTGTACAAGATCAAGCACAGCGACCATCATCCGATGAGCAAGTCAATTCCTGATGATTTCGTGGCAGCAAGAAGCACACGGTTTACATCCAAACAGCATTCCCAGTGCATGGCTCCAATTCGTTGTCGTACAAAACAATTCCAACGTTGCTTTCTTCCGGCCACTGTGTCTACTTGGAACACGTTGAAGGAGGAGGCGTTCTCGCAGAACAATTTGAAGAAATTCAAGGCCAAAGTAAATGAAATGCTACTGAAAGAGCGGAATTGACTGTTGAGTCTTATTAATTGTATATTTATTCATATTTATTGTTATTTATTCATGCTTATTGTTATTTATTTTCTATTTATTTATATTTATTCTTATTTTACTCTCTATTTATTACTATTTATTATTGGTTGTTGTTATTTATTAAATTATACTTTTACTCAGTGTTGGCTGTTGTTGTTTATTGAATCATATTTATTGTTGTTGCTGTTTATTGAATCATATTTATTGTTGTTGTTGTTTATTGAATCATATTTATTGTTGATGCTGTTTATTGAATCATATTTATTGTTGTTGCTGTTTATTGAATCATATTTATTGTTTTTGCTGTTTATTGAATCATATTTATTGTTGTTGTTTATTGAATCATATTTATTGGTGTTGTTGTTTATTGAATCATATTTATTTGTGTTGTTGTTACTTATTGAATCATATTTATATTTATTGTTGGATGTTTCTTATTGAAGCATATTTATTGTTCTTGATTGTTATTTATTAATTAATTATTAATATTTATTCTTATTTATTGATGGCTGTTATTTACTGAATCACATATTTATTGTTGATTGTTATTATTTATTGAGGAACGTGGGCGGAGTGACATTATGGATTGTTATCGGATGATGGTTTATTATTTATTGTTATTTATTTATTATTTTCTTTCCAACTCTCTTTCTAGACTTTTTTCTTTTCGAACTCTCTGTCTCTAAATCTTTTGGGCGCTTCCGGTACATGGGTCCACCTTAGGGTGGTAATAGTGCTTGCACTCTTCCCATGCTACTGGATTTGCCTGTAATTAATAATAATAATAATAACAAATAATTTGATTGTAACATTGCCTATATTTATGGTAATTTATTCGCTTCTATCAATTCACAAGCAATCATATGATAACACGAAATATTCCTGAGTTTTTTCTGAATTCCTGAATTATTCCTGAATTTTTCGAAAAATGTAATTTTCATCGCTTCAATTTTGAATCCTAGTAGCATGGATTGCACATGAACGTACATCTTGGGGTATGGGGGTATATATACCCCTGAAAAATTTACTGGGGTTATGAATGTACACATATACCCCGATAAATCTGCTGAGTATATTGCCATCAAAATAAGCATAGCAAAAATTAACAAATATGTGCATGCAATAATTTGCACTATACTTTTCATTGAGATATGTGTATTGTAATTGACTAGGCATTATTATTTGTACATTGTAGTTGATATAAGCATTATCGCAAAGCATATTCGCACATTATTGTGTGTGTAAATGTGTGTATATATCATTGAAAAATGTCATGACGTTCACACGCTACCTAGTCACTAATTGTTTCGTTTGGTGGAACAAAAGCGCCATCTATCCCCAACTGTGCTGGATGTGTCTTCTCCAGTGGTAATATTGTTATAGTAAAGAATGTTCCTATTATTTGAACATTGTAGTGTGTGAACATTACAGCTGTTTATTCCTGCTATTATATTTGCTTGTGTTTCGATATGCAGATGTAAACGTTTTGTCATCGGGAATTAATACATTGTATATCCGACGGAGCGTTGACATAGTTCGTCTGCCGAGGTGCATTCAGGTGCACAGCTGAAGTGGCACTGAAGTCTATCGTGCATACTTCAACGACGCACGAAAATCGCGTGCGTTACAATCATACATAATTCAAAACAAGGAACAAAAAACTGGAAGCAAAGATTATTGTGAGATAATACCTTTGCTATGTTTCACAATGAAATAACTGAGAATGATTTAGGAATTGACCCTCTGTTTGGCGTTTTGGAAACGTTAACCTTGTTATGTTTCGAGGCTGGCCTTTTTTGGCTTGTTTTTCGTCGGCGGTTTGGCTTTATATGGCTTGAGACACCTGGCAGCCCTGAGTCAAGCGGCGATTTTGTATTTCAAACGTCACGTTTGTAGATACGCTTGTTTATTAGGCAAAATTAAGCTAAACTAAATAATAACGCACAACTGCAAATAAATGAAATTTGACCCAAAACCAAGTTAAATATATTTCGCAAAAAGTTGTATTCTGAAGGTCGATTAGGAGCGGTTTTCAACCAACGTTAATGCTCTTGTAGTGCGCCACGTGGAATTACACCGCGCACCACCTCGCCAAGTCTAACCGCACGCCTATTCGTTTGTATGTCTGTGTGTGTTTGTCACTGCGTGTGTTGTTGGATCATGTGTGTGCTTGACCAATTGTATGTTTGTATGCGTGTCTGTTTATGTGACCTGTTCGTTCTGTCCTCTTGTGTCCAATACAGTCGGTCTAAAGCACTCACATTGTGAACATGTGTAATTCCGTGGCTACCCAAACGCCACACTCTCATTAGTTTTTGCACATTTACATTTTTTGATCTAGTCATTCTAGGTCGTCATGACGATAGCAATAGCAATGCCACCTAGATAGATAGTAGTACCTAGTAGTCTAGGTGGCATTGACAATAGTCGTAGCTGCATTAGCTGCATTACCGCTGCGAGCAAAGCTTACCGTGTTGTTACTTTGTTAAGCTTATTTTGTTGTTACTCGTTGTTCTGCGTTGAACAAGTTTATACGTGTCTGCTGTTGTTGTTGTTGTGTGCAAATTACATGCCAATTAATACAAAAATTAACAGGTCATTTTTATTTCTCACATATTGCCATTGTATGCGTTTTAACGAATGACCAGATATTTGGACTAAATATACAAATAGACATCTCAACATATGAGAAACATTGCAAAAATTACTAATTTTTCAGCGTTATGGCAATTAGCTACTACATGGCGAATTTTCCTGGCACACAGTCTGTCAAGCCGGATGTACAACTGGCTTCTATACACACACATGGACATATTCATAAATACACAAACAAACAACACAAACACAACATACACACACACAAACCTGGCCGTTATCCGTGGCAATATGGCTGATGTGTGTATGTGACTTAATTGCGTGTATGTATGTGTTAATATATATATATATATATATATATATATATATGAGGTGTTTAACAACACACACACAGACGCACACACACATACAGATACGCTCTCACACGCAGTCTTGCATATAGGCTACAACACAAGCACATACACCGTCTTAAACACCCATACTGCAGTAATTGCATCATTTTTGTTTGTGTTTGTTTGTCGCTGGTTGACGGGGAACATTTACTGCAGCCAGGCCCAACAACCTGGCCGGCAGAGATGCGACTCCTGAAATCAGCTGGCCCGTGCGACTGCTGAGCTGCTCCACCGAGTTCATTGCACTCAATTCGGCATTGTCGCCTCCCAACACCAGAAACTCGTTCATCCCTACACACACACACACATTACATTACATTAAGACATTATATCGCGCTTTTCACCCGAGGGTTTCAAAAGCGCGTACACACATGCACACACTCAAGCACAAGGGTCATACACATACACAATCGCTTGCACACACACTCACACACTCACACACACAGACACAAAACAGACAAGCACATATACGCACAAACACAAACATACACTCACGTTTACACACGCAAATACACACAAATATACACGCACACACACACACACACACATACATATTTAATAAGATAGTACAGTAGACATACAGCACATAAGACAACACAGCAGACAACAGATTAAGACAACACAGCAGGCATACAAGGACATACACTCAAATTGACAAAACAACACAATAGACACATAAATACAAACAACAAAACTCAACAAAACAGACACACAAACACACACGCACACACACACGTCGACATTTAGTTGTGATAGTTTCAAGAATGCAATTTGAAATTAGAAAATAAATAAGTTTGATATAATCTCTATATAAAAAAATATAAAAAAAATATAAAAACTGTAGTTTAAGAATTAAATTAAAAAGAATAAATATAATTTAATTAACATAAAAAATTAAGGATATATAATTTGAAATATATGGAATATATTTGAAATGCATATTTTGTGAATGAACAAAACACAATATTGATATAAGCAGCCATTTGACGTAATCTAGTCAGTTCTGTTATGTTGTTCTGTTTGTAGAACTATTATTTGGTTACAGTGCCAATAACAATATGTTAATGCCAAACTTGTTTGAAATCTATCAACCGTTTTCTGCTGAAATGTTTTCTCATGAGAACGTTTTTCTCAATAATTCCTTATTCATTCCATCGTCTTATTGTGGTGTAATCGTGTGTAGTGAGAGAGAGAGTGTGTGTGTGTGTGTGTGAAAGATTGTGAGTGCGTGAACGTGTTAGTGTCTATGTGTGATCGTGTATAGTTGAATTGTATATTGCGTGCGAGAGTGTGTGAGCGAGTGTGTCTAGTTGTTTCGGTGTGTGTGTGTGTGTATGCGTTTAGTGAAGTGTGCATGCCCCGCAGCGGCGAGCGAGTGACCGGCTCGCCGCTGATTGGTTGTTGCGGCGGGTGAGGACTGTGCGTGTATATGTGTGTCCGTGTGTGCTCCCGTTTGCCACGGTGTGAGCTAGGAGTCGTGTTCGTGGGGCGGTTGTGACGTCTTGTAGGCGCGCGTGGGGCGGTGATGACCACGCGCGCCTGTCTGTAATATATTTTGGTTTCTGGTTTCTCTTACACTTATATATCAATATTTAATATTTGTATTCTCATACATTCATATGCTGTTGGTGAATACAACTCGATTAGCCATATCAGTGGCGGCGCCAGGATATTTCCAATAGGGGAGCCAAAGAAAAATATACGGGGGCTTGGCGAAACATGAGGAACTACACTCGAAATGCTCATGATCAGGACTTTGAGGGGGAGATAAGAGGGTTGTCTCGTTTTTTAGTATAATTTAGCCTCCTCTTGGCGCCGCCACTGACTTATAGACCAGATTCATCATATTTTATTGGCGCCTTATTAGAGCGACATTGTCTCACCGTAGCCAACGAGCGCGTGTCGACATCTGGCGTAATTGAGACGTGCGACATGTTTCCAGCGCTGCCGGCGACAGTCCCACATCTCGACGCGATTCACGCTCTCGATGTTGGCCTGACGCTCGTTTCGTCCCAGCCCGCCGACCAGGTATAATTTACCACCGGTCACAATTAGTCGTCCGTGACAGCAAGATCTCCGCAGAGCTGGACCATCACTCCATCTGTAATGCAATTGTAGTATGTGTATGCATGTGTGTGTGCATTGGTGCATGCATGGTGTGTGTGCATTATCTGGCTGTGCAACATGAGCTCACTGTTGCTGGGGTGTATGTGCGCGTGCAGCAGTTGACTGGTGTATAATTCCAGGTATGTCCTGTCCTTGCAAGTGTGATCGGTGATGACTAGGGCTGTCAAAAGTTAATAAAGTTACTTTTTCACCTAAAGGTCACTTTTTCATAAGCTACCTAAAACTGCATATAAAAGTTGTGTACGATAATTATTAAAAAAGTTATTAAGTTACCAAAAGTTACTTTTCCATCGTTAGGTTACTTTTTTTGCTTTTAAGGTTACTTTTTATCGTCAGGTTAGCTTTTGGTATTTTTCTTGTTATTAGGTAAGTTAACCACGAAGTTCGGTGACTTTTTGCAGATAAGAGGCACAAAACGTTATATATGAGGATAAAATAGGAAAAGAGATGGACTATTAGGTCTGAAGATCAAGAAATGTCAAAGTTTCTGCTGTTAGGATTTAGCAATTGGTATTCATCTTAATATCTGTGCTACTCGATATATATACGTTTTTGGGTACGCAGGATAGTGTAATTCCATTTTAGAAAATGTCCACGAACTGGAGGGTGTCGTGAGATGTTTGGAGCGTGGTATAGTACGATGTGTGAGCTCTATACCAGATACTGCACTGTAGCACTTGACAGTACGTATTTACTTGAACAGGAATTATAACGTGATTTTCAGGGCGTGAGATAGCGCCATTTTCTCACGTTTTACATTGATAAGACTGTGAGCACAGGGTGCTACATATAGGAGGACGGGGGGCATTCACACATGCAGTGTTCACGCTCACATTAATATACAAGCTGTAGTACGTGCTATTTGATAAAAAGTTCCATTGGAACATTATTGCGACCATTATTACAAATATTTACATTTGCAATTAGTGTATTTCGCATTTGTATTAGCCTTCAACATGAAATTATATTTGGATGGTTATGCTCCTTTTTTCGAAGTTAGCAAAATTATGGTAAGCCACTTATGGTGGTTTGATGTAAAATGGTGCCAGATCGGAGAGAGGATGGAAAAATAGTAACAACTCGGAAATAGGATAGAAGGACTGGTGTATTTTCTTCCTTCAGAACTGCAAACAGAAATTGACCTTTTTTGAAGGAGGTTATTTTTAGGTTACTTTTTTATTGGTTATTAGGTTACTTTATATGTTCACAAACAAACAACAAACAAACCGTGTATTTCATATAGCGCACTAATCAGCAAAGGCGTGATAAACATGTGATAAAGCGATACAAAAGTGATAATAACATTAAAACTCAGGTTATTTTTAGGTTACTTTTTTAGGTTACTTTTTCTCGAAAATAAAGTTACTTTTTGTGATTTATAGGTTACTTTTTTGACAGCCCTAGTGATGACGCATGGTTCTTTGCTGGTGTGTAATGTCGTGTGAGTGTGGTGTGGGTGGGTTAGTTGTAGGTTGTCGTTGTGTGTGGTCGTTGTGTCTGAATAAAGTGTTTTTGCGTTGTGCTCGTGCGTCTTTTACAGCAATTCGAATTAATTTGTACTTCGGTATTTTTATTTGAAAAAATACATGTTCGGAAACGTCAGAGCTATAGAGTAAGCTATTATAATGTTTAAATATTTTGAAGGCAGTGTTATGGAAAATGTAAGGTACATCAGCCAAAGTATATTGGCTTGAAAATTCAAGTTCACTCGATCTTGTTTCCAAATTTCGCTAATAGTTGCCATTCCGAAATACAATGATTGAAACGAATGACAGCAATTGAGACATCAACGTCAATCATACACACACAGAGAGAGAGAGAGAGAGAGAGCGTACATTTTTTTCAGCGGGTCGTAGAGGAAGACCGTGGTAGATATGGCACACTTGCTCTGATTGTTGCATCCGCCCACCACCCATATTCTGTGCTGGAAAACCGCGCACGTTAGGCCTGTACGAGGGCACGGAAGCTCGGACATTTCTGTCCAGCTGTCCCGGCGCGGGTAGTACGCTTCCACCAGACTCATAGAGTAGCCACAATCATCCTGTCCTCCCAGAATATACAAGACTCCCTGTAAATCAGCCGACAACATTATGTTTATCTCATATAGACTCCTTCTTGCCTGGAAAACTCATTGAAACCACACTTGATATATGGCGTGGATGAGGATGTTTGATGACGGAATCAGAAGTCAACATTGTCAATCTCTTTTGAATAACATGTTCATCTTGTTTCATTGAATTGAAACATGATGTTGTACGGATTGAAAGTGATGCAACGTTTAAACAGCACCATGTAGGCGACAGCAGCGTGGTGTACCCTCGGGCACAGCATGTCTGGACCGCGAGTCCATTCGCACGTGTGTAGGTCCAGTATCCACATACTGGCGAGCGCCACGTGTCGCCGAGTAGCAGGACAGACATCTACACCTCCCACTACGTATACTTTGCCGTTCATAAACGTGGCGGTCGCATACCTGCGCCTGTCTGGCGTGATACCCACGAACTCCCACTCATTCTGCAGACAAAAACAAGCGTTATGCTAATTCCGTTCTCTTCATGATAAAAATGAGTATTGCTTTGAAGCAGTGGCGGCGCCAGGATATTTCAGGTGGATGAACTGAGGGGGAGGGGCTAATTAAAAATATGCGGGGGCTTGGCGAAACATGAGGAAATACACTAAAAAAAATTCATGACTAGGATTGTAGGGGCGCTCAGGGGGATATTTTGTTAGGGGACAAATTGGCATCTCATGTGGGTGTTGATTTCAGTGTTCTCCAATCGGACTTGTATTGTGCATATATGGTTGCTCCTGGTTTTCACCTTGAAGGCGTTGAGACGACAAATCTCGCCCGTAGAGACGGGACGATACCGACGCGACTCAAGCACGTCCACTCCTCCAATAACCAGCACCGTCGTGCCGTCTTCTTCGAGAAGCCCACTGGTTGACGCCATCATCATCAGACGTCTGGGCCAAATGAAAAGGTTTTAATAAAGCTTGACTTGAGCGATATCTGACTCAGCTGTCTTACCACGGACCAAGAAGATCCGTGATACCCAAGACCAGAAGATCAGATCGAAGATCAAAACCAGCTTTGATTTACTTTTCATCTTTTCATTGTACTCAAAGTATATACAAATATATTTAGGTAGAAACATACAGCAATTTCAAATGTGATTACTGCGAGTTTCTATGTGAAATGGACCTGTGCATGCAATGGATGGCTATTAATTTTTTGCGAGATCGAATACACGTTTGTACGTGTGTGTGACGATTAATTGAGAAGTGTGATCGAGTGTGTATAAATAGGTGCCTGTCCTGTTGTGTGGAACCCTGCGGTCAAGGGATAAGAATACTGCCGCCGTACCCGCTGCGTGTCGTGTAAGAGGCGGCTAAAAGCGGACCCTCTGCTTCTTCCCTCCCTGTACTGCCACACCAAGGGGAGGGATAATCCAACAGGGTTGGCACCCTCCTTGGATTAATGCAGCTGTCTCCTGTCCTATCCCTCTACCCGAAATAAAAAAATGTTGTGTGTGCGTATGTGCGTCTGTGTATGAGTGTGTGTATGTGTTGATGGTCTTGTAATTACAGCCATTGTTACTGATGTGTATTTGTAGGCGCTTCCTGATTCTATATTATGTTCAGTCAATGTGGTTTTGTGTGCCTCACATTAAACGTGCTTATTGTCCATCGTCAGTGAAGTGTATGGTGCAGAAGTTAGAAAACGTTACAAGCACAATTGCTGCACAATGATATGAGCTAACTCACCTAGGCTGAGTACCGCAACGTTGGCGGTACCTGCGAAACGCGCGCTGAATTTTCACTGCAGCTTCGTTTTTCTGGGCCAGCTGCTTCCTGGTCCGATATCCTCGGAGAAACCTTTGCAGTGTGCCAGCAACATACTGCAGCTCCTGGTAGCGGATTTTGTCGCTGAATCCGCGAAATTTTCGCTGAATCACCGTCGCCGCGTCATCAGGCGTCATTCTTTTAACTTGCTGTTGTCGCCTGGGACGGTAGTTGGGCTCGATATCTGGGCGTCTAGTTTGACCTCTGGGCGATCGGAAAGCGTTGCTGCTGTAATCCACACTGCTACGATTTTTAAATCCAAATGCAGGCCGCTCTGATCCTTGTTCATTCTTTCGAGCTGGTGAATTGCCCGGGCGACGGTTTCCACGTGCGATGGCACGGTTATCCCGTTGCGTCTGTCTATGTTTGTCTGGTGTATTTGATCTCCTGTTGATATCGTAATTATACCTGCTTGGGCTTTTCTGGTACTTGTCACCTTTTTGGCTCCCCACATAGCCGGCCGACTGGGAGGAGTCGTAAATTTCTTGATTTCTAATTTCTCTCACACCTGCCAATGTCTTCGTGTTATTCTCACCGCCCGGCTGTCGATACTGTACCTCATAGCCTCGCTCGCTATATTCTTCCAGTGCGTCATCGCTGTCTGAGTCTTGCTGCATCTCTTGCCGGCGGTGATGACACGGCGAACATCGGCCCGAATTCTGCCGGTGAGTCTGGGCGCTACGATGGTCTCTGTGTTGATGTGTGAAGCGAACTTTTGTGTTCGTAGCGTTGCGAATCTGCTCGGCCATTGTACAATTGTTCTTGGTGTCAATATTCGCTCAGGATCCTAGAGGCGAGATGAATATCGCTATCAACATTACGTGACGTACATGAATATTCAGAAAGACAAAGTATTTCACTGCCAATCTAAATTTTGCGTGTAATTTGTTTGGTTATATCAACCACTTATAGTTAACTGTAGAAAATATTATGTCAATTGGAAAAAACTATTTCGACAAATAACAGAGAAATATATATATATATATATATATATATATATATATATATATATATATATATATATATATATATATATATATATATATATATATATATATACATATATAGCACTCAAACAATGCAAACTCAAAGATCATTCCTAATTTACGCAGAACGCGTATACAAGGGCGCAATGAACCAACCTGAATTTTTTAGATTTCTCCTACACAAACACAAAGCGAAACCGATTCGGAAAAATTCGTATATCACGTCTCGAATGAAAATCAGTTAGAATATTTGTGTAATTCGCGTTGTTCATAATCACCATGGCAACGTCGAAAGCCCGTGAACATTTTCTATGCGAAACCTCTATATACGTATATATACATGTTTCTTAACACGTAATTTCCATACGTTTCAGCATCTAATTTCTATATTTTTATGTTATTATTATTCTTTTAATTAATATTTATCTATTAATAATAATAATGATTAAATATATTTAATTAAAGAAATCTTTATATCTAAAAAATCTATTAATAATAATAATAATTAAATATATTTAAATAAAGAAATTATTATTATTATAAATAAATAATAATTATTATTATAAATAAATAATAATCATTATTATAAATAAATAATAACCATTATTGTAAATAAATAATAACCATTATTGTAAATAAATAATAATAATTATTAAATAAATTAATAATAATTAATATCTTTTAATATTTATCTTATTATTATTAATATTGCATATGTGCTGTTTAAACCACATATGCAATACTGTTGCGAAACATGGGGAAATACGTTCACAACAAACTTGGAACCAATAAGAATCGCCCAAAGAAGAGCATTGAGAATAATAATGAATAAACACTTACATGAGCGTTCTACTCCATTGTTCAAACAACTGAACATTATGAAACTTGACGACCTGATCAAATACAATACTTTAATGAAAATGTTCAATGCATTCAAAACTCGTCTTCCGAAGAATATACAAAATAACTTCGAAGTAAATCCCAGGCATGTGGACAAATTTGCGGTTCCTTTTGCACGCACAAAAACAAGAGACCTGACACTTTTTCATCAAGGAATCCGACTTTGGAACCAATTAGCAAGTCCAATCAAAATGTCCCAATCGATGTCAGCTTTCAAGAAAATAGTAAGAACACAATATATTCAAACTTATTATTGATAGACATGTTGCTTATGCGTATGGGAACATCTTAACAGTATGGCATGATGAAAAAGCTTTCATTTTTATTATTAGTTGTATATGTTATATATGTTAATGTATATTGTATGTTGAAAAAGGGCAGTACAAGCCTCCAGGCTTCTTATGCCCAGCCATCCTACATTGCAAATTATCTGGTATTTTGTGAGTGAATGTTTGTGTTATGTTGGGTTTGGCAAATATATGATGATACTTGTTATTTTCATTATTATTACTGAAATAAATTTGATTGTAACATTGCCTATATTTATGGTAATTTATGTGCTTCTATCAATTCACAAGCGATCATATGATAACACGAAATATTCCTGACTTTTTCCTGAATTCCTGAATTATTCCTGAATTTTTCTACGAAAA
The DNA here is from genome assembly GCA_916048095.2 of Sacculina carcini. Classification (NCBI taxonomy): domain Eukaryota; kingdom Metazoa; phylum Arthropoda; class Thecostraca; family Sacculinidae; genus Sacculina; species Sacculina carcini. The sequence goes on from OU696573.1 coordinate 2,185,105, forward strand.
ATGTAATTTTCATCGCTTCAATTTTGAATCCTAGTAGCATGGATTGCACATGAACGTACATCTTGGGGTATGGGGGTATATATACCGCTGAAAAATTTACTGGGGTTATGAATGTACACATATACCCCGATAAATCTGCTGAGTATATTGCCATCAAAATAAGCATAGCAAAAAGTAACAAATGTGTGTATGCAATCATTTGCACTATACTTTTCATTGAGATACGTGTATTGTAATTGACTAGGCATTATTATTTGTACATTGTAGTTGATATAAGCATTATCGCAAAGCATATTTGCACATTATTGTGTGTGTAAATGTGTGTATATATCATTGAAAAATGTCATGACGTTCACACGCTACCTAGTCACTAATTGTTTCGTTTGGTGGAACAAAAGCGCCATCTATCCCCAACTGTGCTGGATGTGTCTTCTCCAGTGGTAATATTGTTATAGTAAAGAATGTTCCTATTATTTGAACATTTTAGTGTGTGAACATTGCAGCTGTTTATTCCTGCTATTATATTTGCTTGTGTTTCGATATGCAGATGTAAACGTTTTGTCATCGGAAATTAATACATTGTATATCCGACGGAACGTTGACATAGTTCGTCTGCCAAGGTGCATTCAGATGCACAGCTGAAGTGGAACTGAAGTCTATCGTGCACACTTCAACGACGCACGAAAATCGCGTTCGTTACACTCATATATAACTTAAAACAAGGAACAAAAAACTGGAAGCAAAGATTATTATGAGATAATACCTTTGCTATGTTTCACAATGAAATAACTGAGAATGATTTAGGAATTGACCCCTCTGTTTGGCGTTTTGGAAACGTTAACCTTGTTGTGCTTCGAGGTTGGTCTTTTTTGGCTTTTTTTCGTCGGCGGTTTGGCTTTATATGGCTTGAGACACCTGGCAGCCCTGAGTCAAACCACGATTTTGTATTTCAAACGTCACGTTTGTAGATACGCTTGTTTATTAGGCAAAATTAAGCTAAACTAAATAATAACGTACAACTGCAAATAAAGGAAATTTGACCAAAAACCAAGTTACATATATTTCGCAAAAAAGTTGTATTCTGAAGGTCTATTACGAGCGGTTTCAACCAACGTTAATGCTCTTGTAGTGCGCCACGTGGAATTACACCGCGCAAAACCTCGCCGAGTCTAACCGCACGCTTATTCGTTTGTATGTCTGTGTGTCTTTGTCACTGCGTGTGTTGTTGGATCATGTGTGTGCTTGACCAATTGTATGTTTGTATGCGTGTCTGTTTATGTGACCTGTTCGTTCTGTCCTCTTGTGTCCAATACAGTCGGTCTAAAGCACTCACATTGTGAACATGTGTAATTCAGTGGCTACCCCAACGCCACACTCTCATTAGTTTTTGCACATTTACATTTTTTGATCTAGTCATTCTAGGTCGTCATGGCGATAGCAATAACAACGCCACCTAGACAGTAGTACCTAGTAGTCTAGGTGGCATTGGCAATAGTCGTAGCTGCATTAGCTGCATTACCGCTGCGAGCAAAGCTTACCGTGTTGTTACTTTGTTAAGCTTATTTTGTTGTTACTCGTTGTTCTGCGTTAAATAAGTTTATACGTGTCTGTTGTTGTTGTTGTTGTGTGCAAATTACATGCAAATTAATACAAAAATTAACAGGTCATTTTTATTTCTCACATATTGCCATTGTATGCGTTTCAACAAATCACCAGATATTTGGACTAAATATACAAATAGACATTTCAACATATGAGAAACATTGCAAAATTACTAATTTTTCAGCGTTATGGCAATTAGCTACTACATGGCGAATTTTCCTGGCACACAGTCTGTCAAGCCGGATGTACAACTGGCTTCTAAACACACACATGGACATATTCATAAATACACAACCAAACAACACACACACAACATACACACACACACACCTGGCCGTTATCCGTGGCAATGTGGCTGATGTGTGTATGTGACTTAATTGCGTGTATGTATGTATTAATATATATATTTATATATATGACGTGTTTAAAAACACACACACAGACGCACACACATACAGATATGCTCTCACACGCAGACTTGCATATATGCTACAACACAAGCACATACACCGTCTTAAACACCCATACTGCAGTAATTGCATCATTTTTGTTTGTGTTTGTTTGTCGCTGGTTGACGGGGAACATTTACTGCAGCCAGGCCCAACAACCTGGCCGGCATAGATGCGACTCCTGAAATCAGCTGGCCCGTGCGACTGCTGAACTGCTCCACCGAGTTCATTGCACTCAATTCGGCATTGTCGCCTCCCAACACCAGAAACTCGTTCATCCCTACACACACACACACACACACATTACATTACATTAAGACATTATATCGCGCTTTTCACCCGAGGGTTTCAAAAGCGCTTACACACATGCACACACTCAAGCACAAGGGTCATACACATACACAATCGCTTGCACACAAACTCACACACAATAACACACAGACACAAAACAGACAAGCACATATACGCACAAACACAAACATACACTCACATTTACATACGCAAAAACACACAAATATACACGCACACACACACACACACACACACACACACACACACACACACACACACATACCTATTGAATAAGATAGCACAGCAGACATACAGCACAGAAGACAACACAGAAGACAACACAGCAGGCATACAAGGGCATACAACAACAACAACAACAACACTCAAATTGACATAACAACACAATAGACACATAAATACAAACAACAAATATCAACAAAACAGACACACAAGCACACACGCACACACACACATCGACATTTAGGTGTGATAGTTTCAAGAATGCAATTTGAAATTAGAAAGAAATAAGTTTGGTATAGTTTCTATAAAACGAAATAAAATATAAAATATAAAACTGTAGTTGAAGAATTAAATTAAATAGAATAAATATAATTTAATTAACATAAAAAATTAAATATATAAAATTTTAAATGAATGGACTATATTTGAAATGCATATTTGGTGAATGAACAAAACACAATATTGATATAAGCAGCCATTTGACGTGATATAGTCAGTTCTGTTATGTTGTTCTGTTTGTAGAACTATTATTTGGTTACAGTGACAATAACAATATGTTAATGCCAAACTTGTTTGAAATCTATCAACCGTTTTCTGCAGGAATGTTTTCTCATGGGAACGTTTTTCTCAATAATTTCCTATTCATTCCATCATCTTATATATCAATATTTAATATTTGTATTCTCATACATTCATATGCTGTTGGTGAATACAACTCAATTAGCCATATCAGTGGCGGCGCCAGGATATTTCCAATAGGGGAGCCAAGGAAAAATATACGGGGGCTTGGCGAAACATGAGGAACTACACTCGAAATGTTCATCATCAGGACTTTGAGGGGAAGTTAAGAGGATTGGCACGTTTTTTAGTATAATTTAGCCTCCTCTTGGCGCCGCCACTGACTCATAGACCAGATTCATCATATTGTATTGACTCCGTATTAGAGCGACATTGTCTCACCGTAGCCAACGAGCGCGTGTCGACATCTGGCGTAATTGAGACGTGCGACATGTTTCCAGCACTGCCGGCGACAGTCCCACATCTCGACGCGATTCACGCTCTCGATGTTGGCCTGACGCTCGTTTCGTCCCAGCCCGCCGACCAGGTATAATTTACCACCGGTCACAATTAGTCGTCCGTGACAGCAAGATCTCCGCAGAGCTGGACCATCACTCCATCTGTAATGCAATTCGAACTTATTTTTACTGTGGTCTTCTTATTTGAGAAAATACATGATCCGAAACGTCAGAGCTATAGAGTAAGCTATTATAATGTTAAAATAATTTGAAGGCAAATTTATGGAAAATGTAAGGTACATCAGCCAAAGTATGTTGGCTTGAAAATATAACTTCACTCAATCTTGTTTCCAAATTTCACTAATAGTTGCCATTCCGAAATACAATGATTGAAACGAATGACAGCAATTGAGACATCAACGCCATTCATACACACACACAGAGAGAGAGAGCGTACATTTTTTTCAGCGGGTCGTAGAGGAAGACCGTGGTAGATATGGCACACTTGCTCTGATTGTTGCATCCGCCCACCACCCATATTCTGTGCTGGAAAACCGCACACGTTAGGCCTGTACGAGGGCACGGAAGCTCGGACATTTCTGTCCAGCTGTCCCGGCGCGGGTAGTACGCTTCCACCAGACTCATAGAGTAGCCACAATCATCCTGTCCTCCCAGAATATACAAGACTCCCTGTAAATCAGCCGACAACATCATGTTTATCTCATATAGACTCCTTCTTGCCTGTAAAACTAATTGAAACCACACTTGATATATGGCGTGGACGAGGATGTCTGATGACGGAATCAGAAGTCAACATTGTCAATCTCTTTTGAATAACATGTTCATCTTGTTTCATTGAATTGAAACATGATGTGTGCGGATTGAAAGTGATGCAACGTTGGAACAGCACCATGTAGGCGACAGCAGCGTGATGTGCCCTTGGGCACAGCATGTCTGGACCGCGAGTCCATTCGCAAGTGTGTAGGTCCAGTATCCACATGCTGGCGAGCGCCACGTGTCGCTGAGTAGCAGGACAGACATCTACACCTCCCACTACGTATATTTTGCCGTTCATAAACGTGGCGGTCGCATACCTGCGCCTGTCTGGCGTGATACCCACGAACTCCCACTCATTCTGCAGACAAAAACAAGCGTTATGCTAATTCCGTTCTCTTCATGAACAAAAAGGGTATTGCTTTGAAGCAGTTGCGGCGCCAGGATATTTCAGGTGAATGATCCGAGGGGGAGGGGCTAAGTAAAAAGATGCGGGGGCTTGGCGAAACATGAGGAAATACACTCAAAAAATTCATGACTAGGATTGTAGGGGCGCTCAGGGGGATACTTTGTTAGGGGACAAATTGGCATCTCATTTGGGTGTTGATTTCAGTGTTCTCCAATCGGAGTTGTATTGTGCATATATGGTTGCTCGTGGTATTCACCTTGAAGGCGTTGAGACGGCAAATCTCGCCCGTAGAGACGGGACGATACCGACGCGACTCAAGCACGTCCACTCCTCCAATAACCAGCACCGTCGTGCCGTCTTCTTCGAGAAGCCCACTGGTTGACGCCATCATCATCTGACGTCTGGGCCAAATAAAAAGGTATTGATAAAGCTTGACTTGAGCGATATCTGACTCAGCTGTCTTACCACGGACCAAGAAGATCCGTGATACCCAAGACCAGAAGATCAGATCGAAGATCAAAACCAGCTTTGATTTACTTTTCATCATTTCATTGTACTTAAAGTATATACAAATATATTTAGGTAGAAACCTACAGCGATTTCAAATGTGATTACTGCGAGTTTCTATGTGAAATGGACCTGTGCATTCAATGGATGGCTATTAATTTTTTGCGAGATCAAATACACGTTTGTACGTGTGTGTGACGATTAATTGAGAAGTGTGATCGAGTGTGTATAAATAGGTGCCTGTCCTGTTATGTGTAACCCTGCGGTCAAGGGATAAGAATACTGCCGCCGTACCCGCTGCGTGTCGTGTAAGAGGCGGCTAAAAGCGGACCCTCTGCTTCTTCCCTCTCTGTACTGCCACACCAAGGGGGAGGGATAATCCAACAGGGTTGGCACCCTCATTGGATTAATGCAGCTGTCTCCTGTCCTATCCCTCTACCCGAAATAAAAAAATGTTGTGTGTGCGTATGTGCGTCTGGGTATGAGTGTGTGTATGTGTTGATGGTCTTGTAATTACAGCCATTGTGACTGATGTGTATTTGTAGGCGCTTCCTGATTCTATATTAGGTTCAGTCAATGTGGTTTTGTGTGTCCCACATTAAAGTGTTTATTGACTATCGTCAGTGAAATGTATGGTGCAGAAGTTAGAAAACGTTACAAGCACAATTGCTGCACAATGATATGAGCTAACTCACCTAGGCTGAGTACCGCAACGTTGGCGGTACTTGCGAAACGCGCGCTGAATTTTCACTGCAGCTTCGTTTTTCTGGGCCAGCTGCTTCCTGGTCCGATATCCTCGGAGAAACCTTTGCAGTGTGCCAGCAACATACTGCAGCTCCTGGTAGCGGATTTTGTCGCTGAATCCGCGAAATTTTCGCTGAATCACCGTCGCCGCGTCATCAGGCGTCATTCTTTTAACTTGCTGTTGTCGCCTGGGACGGTAGTTTGGCTCGACATCTGGGCGTCTAGTTTGACCTCTGGGCGATCGGAAAGCGTTGCTGCTGTAATCCACACTGCTACGATTTTTAAATCCAAATGCAGGCCGCTCTGATCCTACATGTTCATTCCTTCGAGCTTGTGAATTGCCCGGGCGACGGTTTCCACGTGCGATGGCACGGTTATCCCGATCCGTCTGTCTATGTTTATCTGGTGTATTTGACCTCCTGTTGGTATCGTAATTATACCTGCTTGGGCTTTTCTGGTACTTGTCACCTTTTTGGCTCCCCACATAGCCGGCCGACTGGGAAGAGTCGTAAATTTCTTGATTTCTAATTTCTCTCACACCTGCCAATGTCTTCGTGTTATTCTCACCGCCCGGCTGTCTATACTGTAGCTCATAGCCTCGCTCGCTATATTCTTCCAGTGCGTCATCGCTGTCTGAGTCTTGCTGCATCTCTTGCCGGCGGTGATGGCACGGCGAGCATCGGTCCGAATTCTGCCGGTGAGTCTGGGCGCTACGATGGTCTCTGTGTTGATGTGTGAAGCGAACTTTTGTGTTTGTAGCGTTGCGAATCTGCTCGGCCATTGTACAATTGTTCTTGGTGTCAATATTCGCTCAGGATCCTGGAGGCGAGATGAATATCGCTATCAACATTACGTGTTGATCACGATCGTATGTGTGTCTGGGAAGTGTTCGTGCTGTTCGTGTTCTGTTCTAGGTTATAAGGGTTTTGCGAGACTCAATTGTTTGTTGGTGTCCAAAATTGTGATTAGAGTTGAAAGGAGTCAATTAGATTATATTAGAAAGGGAGATCGGGTAAAAGAAGGGGGCGATGGAGAAAGGGCGGGCATTGAGAACGAAAGAATGCAAAGAGTGTGGATTTTTTGGGAAGTTGAACGGGGAAGAGGTATGCAGGAGTTGTGAAGAGGAAAGAAGAGGGGAGAAATGTGGGAAGTGTGAGAAGAAAGTGAAGGACAATGAGCGGGCGGTGGTGTGCGATTTATGCGAATTATGGATTCACACGGAGTGTGAAAAGATGGGAAAACATGTATATGAGGAACTGAGAAAGAGCGAGCAAGCCTGGTTCTGTTCAAAATGCAAGGAGACCATTAAAAAGGATATGAAAGAAGCAAGAAAGGTGAAAAGAGACAACGAGGAAATGAAGGTTGAGCTGAAAAAAAGTGAAGGAACAAAATGAGGGGGTGATGAGAAGGATCGAAAAATATGAAGACGATAGGGAAGGGAAGATCAGTGAAAGGCGGCAAAGATATGGCAAGGAAATAGAGGAGAATGGAGGCGAATTGGAAGAAATAAAAAGACAGCTGAAAGATGTACAAGCAATGGTAATGGGGATAGAAGAGAAATGGAAAAAACGAGAGGAGGAAATGCGAGACGAAATAACAACTAGAGTAGTGGAAATAATGGAAGAAAGAGACGAAAAGGCGAAAAGAAGGAATAATCTAGTCCTCTACAACTTGCAAGAGACTAAGGAAACAGAAGGGGAAATGCAGAAGGAACAGGATCGGATGGCATGTATGAAGATATTCAAGGAAGAACTAAATGTGGATGTGGACGAGATAGAGGATGTAGTGAGACTGGGAAGAAATGAGGAGCGTGGAGGAAAACCCAGGACACTGTTAGTGAAGATGAGAAATGCGGGAATCAAATGGGAGATAATAAAGCGAGCAAAACTACTGAAAGACGCAAAAGAGGAGGAGTACAGAAAGGTGTTTGTGTCACCAGATATGACTTACAAGGAAAGACAAGCTGAGAAAGAAGTGAGAGAGAAGCTGAGGGAAAAGAGGGAAAATAATGAACAAGGATGGTTTATAAAGAAAGGGCAGTTGATGAGGAAGGATTTTCGGTAAGGCGGAGTAGAGACAGAGACAACAACCAGAGGAAGAACGAAGTAAACATCAAATGTGTAAATATTCAAGGGTTAACAAATGTAAAGATAGGAGAGGTGGAACAGGTAATAGATAAGTACACAATAATGTGCCTAACTGAAACACAATTGAAAAGGGATCAAATAAAAATTTCGGAAGACATCAAAAGGATAGGTAGTATGAGAGAAAACGGAGAAAAAAAGGGGGGAGGACTAATGATATTATGGAGAAAAGATGGGGAAATTTCAGTGGAACAAATAGAAACACGAGAAAGGGATATAATTTACGGTAAATGTGCATTCGGGGGATTTAGCTTTCTGATTGTTGCCGTATATTTTCCATGCGGAAACACGGACGAGAGTAAGCGGGAGGACATTAAAAAGGAAATAGAGGAAGAAATAGGAAGAAATAATGAAAATGCTTTACTAATAATAGGAGATTTTAACGGGCACATTGGCTCTATAGGGGAGCAAAAAGAGGATAAAGGAGGGGCTATCATTAACGAGTGGATAGACAAATACAATCTTATCTTGTTAAATGGGGATACAAGATGTCAGGGGGTGTACACGTGGCAAGGGAGAGGATCAAGAAGTGTCATAGATTTTGCATTGGCAAACAGAAAGCTGTACGAAAGGTTCAACAGAATGATAATAGATGATGAAAGAGAAACATTAGACATTTCTGATCATAACCTTTTAGAGGAGGTTGATGGGAGATGCACAAAAGTTGAGACGATTGAGTACTACCGAAGGGACGAGGCATCATTGAAAGTGTACGTGGACGAAGTTGGGGAAAAATGTCAGAGGGTTAAAGAAATGGACATAACCAGATTAGAAAGAGCAATGATAGAATCAGCCGACAAAGTGCTGAAACGGACATACAAGAAGAGGGTGAGAGGGGACACGATGGAGCCAGTTTGGATGAATGAGGACATAAAGAAGGCAATAAAACTAAGAAAATGGATAAACAGGAGACGGAGGAATGCTGGAGACGAAAAGACAAAACAAAGGTTAGACGAAGAATATCAGAAACAGAAGAGAATAGTGCAATACCAAATCAAAGAGGAGATTTCACGGCACGAGGAAAAGATTACCAATGAAATAAGAAGTGGGAGAAATCAGAGTAAAAAATTATGGGAGAATATTAATAAGCTGATAAGACAGGGTACGAAAAGGAATGAGGAAGTACGAGTATTCAAGGAGGGAGTGAGGCTGAGTCAGGAGGACACAATAATAGAGATTGAGGAGTTCTGGAAGAAAATCTACCAGAGAGACAATACTAGATTAGAAAAGGTGTGGAACGAAGAGAGACGACTGGAATATGAAATGAAGCTGGGAGAGGAAGGAACAGGGGTAATAACAACGAATGAGGGAGACAGATTACCCGGAGTGCTTAGAGAGCATCTGGATATGTGCGGGAAAATGGATTTGGAATGTAAGAAAATGAATGGGGACGAAATATCAATAGAGGAAATAAAAGATAGTTTGAAGAGTATAAAGAAGGGGAAAGCTGCGGGGCCAAATAGATTAAAGCCGGAGTTGTATAAGATTTTTCTGGAGAAGGATTCATGCATGGTAGCTCTAAGGGATAGTCTGAACCGAATAATGGAAAAGGGAGAAATTCCGGACGAATGGAAAGTGTCAAAAACGATTATGGTACCGAAAGTAAGCAGGCCGCAAGCGAAAGATTTAAGACCAATAACATTAACAGATGTTTCTTATAAGATATTCATGCGAATTATTAGTGAGAGGATAAATAACCACATGAGAAGAAATGAGGCTGAGAAGGACGAGCAGACGGGATTCACAAAGGGCAAAAGAATAGAAGATAATATATTTGTACTGCAATATTGCATAAGGAAGTCATACCAAAGGCGAAAAGAGTTATATGTAGCGTCAATAGACTTTAAAAAGGCATATGACAGTGTGAGGAGGGAAAAATTATTAGAGGCAATGATGAAATATAAAATAAACAGTAAAATAATAGAATGCGTGAAACGAATATACGAGAATGACAGAACATTGATAGGAACGGGGAAAAGCGAGGATATAGAGGTAGAAGTGAGGAACGGAATAAAACAAGGGTGCACATGCTCAACAACATTATTCAAACTGGTGACGTACATGATTTTAAGCGTACTCGAAAACAATGGCTGTGGATACGAGGATAAAGAGGTAAAAATTAATACATTATTTTTCGCAGATGATGGATTACAGATGTCAACAAATAAAGAACAAGCAAGCTTAAATATTAGGAATCTGATCAAAGTAAGTGCGGAATTCGGATTGGAAATAAACAAAGGAAAAAGTTGGTTCATAGTTTTCAACACAAGGGAGGATATGAAAGAAATAGAAGGTATACAGGTGACCAATAGCATCAAATACTTGGGGGTGACAGTTTGTAATAAGAAAGATTGTTTTCAGGAGTACAGAGAACAGATTATAACAAAGGCGAGGAAGATGGCGAATTTGACATACAGTGTAATTATGAGGAGCTGCAATAAAGTAATGATAGGCAAGACTTATTGGAAAGCTATAGTATTACCGTCCCTGCTGTATGGAACAAGTGTAGTGGAATTTAACAGGAATGAAATACAAAAACTGCAAAGCATAGAAAATAGTGTGTACAGAGTGATTTTGGGAGGCAGCCGATATACAGCACAGGAAGGTTTGAGGGGAGAAATAGGCGCAGCATCGTTTGAAGCAAGAATGGCAAGGAACAAGTTCAGCTATATAAACAGCACGCTGAAAGGAGGAAGAAATGATCTAGTTGAGAAGCTGATGAGGAATGGAAAAGAAGACAGGGAAGACATATGGAGTAGACATGTGGGGAAAATTATGGAAGACACCGGAATAACCTGGAAAACATTAGAAAATGCAACAAGATCGGAAGTGAATAGGATGGTGAAGACATGGGATACGAGGAAATGGAAGGAAGGAATGTTGGAAAAGTCAACCTTGGGAATATATAGGAAATATAGAGACGAAATAGGAAAGGTAGACTACATGTATGATAATAAACCGGCATCAGAAATTTTTTTTAGGGCTCGAACAAATTGTATGCAACTAAACAATAGGGTGTGGACAGAAGAAAACAAATGCCCGATGTGCGAAAATGAAAATGAAAATTTAGAGCATTTTATGTTGAAGTGTGAGGGATATGCAGATCTGAGGGAAAAGGTAGGGGCGTTGAGCGGACAGGGAGAGACAGCTGAAGAAGCCATAGGAAGAGCATTGTTTATGTTTGAAAACAAGGAAGAAATGGAAAAGGTGAAAGAGGGGTTGTATGGTTTTTGGAAAAGGAGGAAGAAAATGGAGAATGGAATAAAAACAGAATAGAAACACGGAACGGACGAACAGGACGAACATATTGCTATTAAGTGATACAAATATGAGCGAAGAGGGGCCGTTGCAAAGGCTAACCCTCAACTTTTCATCTGATCTGATCTGACGTGACGTACATGAATATTCAGAAAGACAAAGTATTTCACTGCCAATCTAAATTTTGCGTGAAATTCGCTTGGTTATATCAACCACTTATAGTTAACTGTAGAAAATATTATGTCAATTGGAAAAAACTATTTCATTCCTAATTTACGCAGAACGCGTATACAAGGGCGCAATGAACCAACCTGAATTTTTTAGATTTCTCCTACACAAACACAAAGCGAAACCGATTCGGAAAAATTCGTATATCACGTCTCGAATGAAGATCAGTTACAATATTTGTGTAATTCGCGTTGGTCATAATCACCATGGCAACGTCGAAAGCCCGCGAACATTTTCTATGCGAACCTCTATATACGTATATGTACATGTTTCTTAACACGTAATTTCCATACGTTTCAGCATCTAATTTCTATATTTTTTATGTTATTATAATTTCTTATTATTATTAATATTTATCTATTAATAATAAAAATATTTAAATATATTTAAATAAATAAGTTATTATTATTTTAAATGTATAATAATTATTATTAAATAAATTATTATTAATAATAATTATCTTTTAATATTTATCTTATTATTATAATACTTGTTATTTTCATTATTATTACTGAAATAAATTTGATTGTAACATTGCCTATATTTATTGTAATTTATGCGCTTCTATCAATTCACAAGCAATCATATGATAACACGAAATATTCCTGAATTTTTCCTGAATTCCTGAATTATTCCTGAATTTTTCGAAAAATGTAATTTTCATCGCTTCAATTTTGAATCCTAGTAGCATGGATTGCACATGAACGTACATCTTGGGGTATGGGGGTATATATACCGCTGAAAAATGTACTGGGGTTATGAATGTACACATATACCCCGATAAATCTGCTGAGTATATTGCCATCAAAATAAGCATAGCAAAAAGTAACAAATGTGTGCATGCAATCATTTGCACTATACTTTTCATCGAGATATGTGTATTGTAATTGACTAGGCATTATTATTTGTACATTGTAGTTGATATAAGCATTATCGCAAAGCATATTTGCACATTATTGTGTGTGTGTAAATGTGTGTATATATCATTGAAAAATGTCATGACGTTCACACGCTACCTAGTCACTCATTGTTTCGTTTGGTGGAACAAAAGCGCCATCTATCCCCAACTGTGCTGGATGTGTCTTCTCCAGTGGTAATATTGTCATAGTAAAGAATGTTCCTATTATTTGAACATTGTAGTGTGTGAGCATTACAGCTGTTTATTCCTGCTATTATATTTGCTTGTGTTTCGATATGCAGATGTGAACGTTTTGTCATCGGGAATTAATACATTGTATATCCGACGGAACGTTGACATAGTTCGTCTGCCAAGGTGCATTCAGATGCACAGCTGAAGTGGAACTGAAGTCTATCGTGCACACTCCAACGACGCACGAAAATCGCGTGCGTTACACTCATACATAATTCAGAACAAGGAACAAAAAACTGGAAGCAAAGATTATTGTGAGATGATATTTTTGCTATGTTTCACAATGAAATAACTGAGAATGATTTAGGAATTGACACCTCTGTTTGGCGTTTTGGAAACGTTGACGCTGTTGTGCTTCGAGGTTGGTCTTTTTTGGCTTTTTTTCGTCGGCGGTTTGGCTTTATATGGCTTGAGACACCTGGCAGCCCTGGGTCAAACCGCGATTTTGTATTTCAAACGTCACGTTTGTAGATACGCTTGTTTATTAGGCAAAATTAAGCTAAACTAAATAATAACGTACAACTGCAAATAAATGAAATTTGACCCAAAACCAAGTTAAATTTATTTCGCAAAAAAGTTGTATTCTGAAGGTCTATTAGGAGCGGTTTTCAACCAACGTTAATGCTCTTGTAGTGCGCCACGTGGAATTACACCGTGCACCACCTCGCCCAGTCTAACCGCAAGCCTATTCGTTTGTATGTCTGTGTGTCTTTGTCACTGCGTGTCTTGTTGGATCATGTGTGTGCTTGACCAATTGTAAGTTTCTATGCGTGTCTGTTTATGTGACCTGTTCGTTCTGACCTCTTGTGTCCAATACAGTCGGTCTAAAGCACTCACATTGTGAACATGTGTAATTCCGTGGCTACCCAAACGCCACACTCTCATTAGTTTTTGCACATTTACATTTTTTGATCTAGTCATTCTAGGTCGTGATGGCGATAGCAATAGCAACGCCACCTAGACAGTAGTACCTAGTAGTCTAGGTGGCATTGGCAATAGGCGTAGCTGCATTGGCAATAGGCGTAGCTGCATTAGCAATAGGCGTAGCTGCATTAGCAATAGGCGTAGCTGCATTAGCAATAGGCGTAGCTGCATTAGCTGCATTACCGCTGCGAGCTTATTCCTGGAATCCACTCGTCAGGCAGTGCAAGCGTGCCAACATAGGAAAGACACACACACACACACGTTAGTTTACCAGACCAAATGAGTTAAACCAGGACTCCCGTCCACATCTGCCAGCAAATACCTCGCCACAAACAAAAACACCATTTTGATGAGGTTCCGCCAGTGGTTCTCGTACAAAAATGTATTTAATGTAAAATGTAAGCGGGTAAAACATTGAATCAGAACAAAACACTGCGCGGTATCAAAATACAAGACGGCGCATAAACCGAAACTGACATTGGAAATGGAGACATTCGAGAACATTCCATGAATAAATCAAGTTGGAAAATTGATAAAAAAACACGCATAGACAGTATAGTGGACTCAACCGAAAATAACAAAACAACGCGGAATTTGACATATCAAAATAAACCAGTATAATACGTGCAGTAGTGAAATATTACACTGTATCACATCATAATTAACATTCTACATACGCCCAGAAGCTCTAAGAACTAAAACAACATCCGCTCTGACAGAACTGCAGTATCGCCTTTACTTCTCGAATTCTATCATTTTCAGCAATCTCCCACGCCGTAGCTTGAAATCTAGGCGAGAATAATCTTGTCGTCACCTAAGTCAAACAGTGGTTTCAGATGGAAATATCCTCCGTTGATGGGACGCATGAGCTTAACCTACCCAGTCAACCCGTAGATAGATGGACTCAAACATCACAGAAAAACAAAAACAGAAAACTGGAATATAAAAACGTGTGTGAACACAACAAAACGCGCCGAAATCGTGCAATATATGTCATCTAGACTTTGCTGGATGACCCGCCTCCTTTGACAATCACAGACTGATTGCGCAAGACTCCGCGACGTTTTCGCGAAGTCTTCTTGGACAGGGCGATCTTCTTGCGCTTGACTTTGCGATCCTTCTTGGAAATTGACGGCCGGTTGAACTCCTGCGGCTTCTTCACGCGATAGATGCGCACCAGCCAGTGTTCCGATGTGAACGCCTCCTCCAGATAGGTCAGCTCGAAGTTCTTGTTGCCGATCTCCGTGTTGCGCGTGCGATCGTATCCGGAGGGAGCCCGCATGTCGGTCTGTATCTCGGCGAAGCGGTAGTAGGACAGCTTGTACATGAGGCAGTTGAGCAAGGTCTTGGAGCCGCCGGCGTCTACGCGGAATTCGCCTCGAGCGGTGAAATAGTCGGCCTCGCGAATGTCCTTCGGATGCTCGCCCTCGGCAATGCGAACCATCCACAGAAACTTGTTGATGTCGTCGCCCGAGTAGCCGATCACTCCGCCGAAAATCACCAGCACATAGTCCACGTCCAGACTGGTCATGATGTCGTAGGCGGCGCTCTCGTTCGACGACATCGCCTTGCCGACCAGGGCGATGTGACTGTTGTTCCACGTGTTGTTGTCGACCAGCGTGGTGCGGTTGGCCATACCGGCGATCTGGTAGCCGTAGTCCCACCAGGACATGACGCGTGCGTCCTGCCGTGTGTTCTGCCACAGCCAATAGTAGGCCTCGCGGAAGTCGTCGAGAATGTGCCGCTCGCCGCCGCTGTACGACGCCAGTACAATGCTCGGACTCGAGTATGCATTGCTGGTGACCCACGTGCAATGAACGGCAAACATAAGCAACATCGTCAACATGACCATGACGCACAGCGTGCGCAAACCTGAGCCCAAGCCGTCCTGGTCGCTTGGTCGTCGTTCGTGACGCATTCGTCGCAGTTTGCCGGCCTTGTCGTACAGCTGAGAGTCACCGCCGCCGCCGCCGCCGCTGGTCTCCTCGCTGTCTCCGTCAGACATCGCCGCTGCTGCCGCCTCTGAAGACGTCGGTTCGTCTTGCAGGAACAGCGAGAAAAAGTTGCTGAACGCCACGCCGGCCAGCACGCAGACGACGGGCGTGAGTGTGAGCATGAGTCGCACCATCACGCCGGCGAAATAGACGGCCGACACGGCGTACAGCACAATGAACACCAGCTCGTCGTTGATGTGCCTGATGGCGTAGCACAAGCCGACGGGAAAGACGAGAATCAACACATGCAGGTCGAAGAAGAACGAGAACCACGGCGTGGGCTGGTGCTCCGACACGGACGCGATGATTGGAATGTGCACCTTGGCGTAGCCGGTGTCCCACAGCGAGTAGAAGCGGCCGCTCCACGGAGCAATCACGCCCGCATACGTCAGCAACACGATACAGACAAAAACGCCGGCCGCCGCCACCACAGCGCCGCCGATGAACAAGTGTTTGAACTGCGACCGAGACACAAACGTCTGCAGGTACTTGATCATGCCAATCGCCTGCAGAAGAAAGAAAACGCCGGCCGAAGCCATGTGTTCGCTCGTGCGAATTGGCTGAAAGCCGACAAACGGGATTTGCATTGAGCACAGCAGGCCGAGGATGAAGAACACTGTGTAAGCCGTGTAGATGCGCTTGGAGAAGCGGCCCATCAGCAGCAGAGTGAAGACATGCAGAGGAATCAGGTTGATGATGAACACATAGCCACCCCACGCCGACACCATGTAGAAATAGCTGAGCGCCGTGAGACAAGCCCAAAAAACAGAGCCAGTTTTCACAGAGCGCACCCACAAGTAGTAGGTGAGCATAAGTGCAAATATTGCAATGCCCTCGTTGTCATAGCTGCCCGCCACAGATCGGCTAATATAGCCGGGAACGATAGCAATGAAGCAAGCGGCAAACAGCCCGGCACCGTTCGACCAAAGCTCTTTGGTCAGAAAGTACGTAGCAATGGCAGTGAGTCCACTGAAGAGTGGTGCTAGGAACACGCAAATCTCTCTGATATGCACATGAAAGTTGAGAAGTTCCAGTGTGTGGTGAATGAGACCAGATGTCAACATTAGGCCTGGATAGACGGTACCACCGACTATTCGACCCAGCGGATACCATGCTCGTTCGTCGAACCAGTTCAAGAAGTTGTAGAAGCCATTTTCGACCATGTGAGCCGTGGCTCTGTAATTGAACCACGGGTCAAATTCATGAATGATGCTTTCAAATCGTATCACGGCAAACAGACGACTAGAAAAACCAGCAACACATGCCAGCACAAGAATAACTAGAGTCAGTAAGGTTGTTAGGGCATCTGAATTAAAGAGTTTGCTATTGGAACTTGAGACGGTGGATTTTTTGGCCATATTTAAAGAGCACAGCAAAGCACGTAAACATAACACCCTCCAACAAGGCCGACTGAAACAAAGTTGCCACTTTTGTCACAATACACGTCTCGTGCTCCCAATGTAGTCGATGAGCTAAATCTTAAAATATATAAGTCCCATATAGGTCCTAAAAATATATGTTAATATAATGTCAATATGGAAAGAAACATTTCAGCTTTACTTTCTTTGTATCCGACAGATGCTATATAGAAAATAGGAATAAATCTATTTTGCTTGAACATAGAGGGCAGTTGACTCGGGAAATTTACCTGAAATTAATACATTAGCTATATTTTTGGCAGAAAAATGCTCTAATCCGCAATACACGACCGTATTATATAATGAAAAAATGTTTAATGTAACATTGATTCAGAGCCGTACATAACGCAGAAATTTCATAACCTGGAGGATTGGAGGTAACTTTGATTTAATATAGAAATATGAAGAAAATATATATTAAGAATACGATTTACAGGGTTCGATAAGTACATCTCACTTCTTTGCAAAACAGATCATATTGGAGTGAAGACAGTTATTTTTTCCATGTGCTGCTAATTTTGCTTGATTCACATTTTTTGCTCATTTGGATGTGAAATTCTTGCTTACGCTATGGACGATTTTGTGTGGAACGTTGACATTCACTCTTGTATCGAAAGCGCGTCTGCTCACACGCGAAACACTACTAGATCGGGTCTTATGTCGGCGGATGTTTGTGTCAATGTGTGCTCACCTGGTATTCTCACCTGGTGGGTTTCCTGGACCCCGACTGCGAGGTCGGTTCTCTGTACGAGAACCGTAGAAGCCGCACATTGCTGATGCGCCAACTCTTGACGGGAAAATTCGCTGGGAGAAACAGCAATAAGAATGAGTTGGGAGTTACATCATATACAGCTAGGTGTAAACGCATAGAGAAGTCAGTCGAAATGTACCAAAAACCGTTGAAAATGCTGCTAATAGTTTAACTAGTAGGACTAGACAACAAAAAAGAATAAGATAATGAAAATTATGAAGATAAAACAAACTGATAAAAGGAATAAGCAACCGGAACGAACAGAACGGCATCCAGCACCCGTACCACAAATTATTAGTTCAGATTAAGCAAGATAATCACTCGCTGTGTTTAATACATTCGGGTTTTTTGGGGCCGTTTTCTGTCTGTTCGCAATCACTGATGACCATGAAGGTGTCGTAGCAGACATGTGTTACGCTGTTGAATCTCTTGTGATAGTCCTTCGAATATTGCTGTTATCTATAATTATGACGCATGTGTGACACAGATGAAGACGTTCGTGATGCATGTCTGACAGACTGATGGTGACAATTGTGACGCGTGTTTGGCGGCACTTTTCTTGCGGCACTGGCCGGACTATGACTATGAAGGCCCTCAATGTGGCTGAGAAGAACGATGCAGCTCGCTCTATTGCGCAACATTTGTCTTCTGGCACAAGTCGCCGGGTTTGTCTCGCTTGCTTCTTGTCCATTTTGGGTGTAATTATGCGAATATATATTGTTCTTGTTCAACTATTGTCTCAACATCGATCAACGAATGGTTGAATGTGTTTTTTTTGTATGCTATTTCAATTTTGAATGTTTGAAATCAAACAAAAACTAACGGAAAAGTATACGCGAAGCACAGGTCTAAACAATGTCGCACTGCGTGAAAGAATCATTTTCCAAGCGGTGAAGTTAATCTGACGTTTCGTAATTGTGTAACTCAGTTTTTCCGGATTTTCCAACATACGCATGCACAATTGATTGCCAACTTGCTGTTGCAGAGCCATGCAATGTGAGCCATGCAATGTGAGCCATGCAATGTCTGATGTCAGTTTTGAACGGCGCACTGCGTTTCGCAAAATAGTGAGCTGTACTTCGTATCGAACCTTGTAAATCACATTCTTGATATATCTGTGTCGTCACCAACGCTTGCGCGCGCGTGTCGTTTCAGAGAGAGGGCCTGTCTAAATTCAACAAGATCTACGAGTTCAACTGGACGCTGAACGGTCGCTCGTGCAATATGCTCATGACCTCTGTGTCCGGCCATCTTCTCACCTACGAGTTCCCCTCGGCCTTCAGGTACCGCTGTAATTCCCGGCTTAATCACTTGAAAATCAGTTAAAAATTGAAGATCACTTGAAAATCGCCATGTTTCGTACTTTTTTCCTGCCAATATAAACATATATTTAATAAGTTGACTATATTTATTTGGGAGCATTTCTTGGATATAAACGCAATATTTCCCAACAAAAATTTGACGTCAATTAATTTATACACAAGCTTGAAAATAATATAGTTGTTGTACTAAATTTAATTATGCGACGTAATGGGCTAATCCAAAAATACACGCTTGCATATATTATAATATGTCTGGTGTTGTGTTTTCGCATCGCTCTGCATATATGGGTTAAACTGCGTACATCTATCCTTCTCTCTTTTGACATCTGATTTCCTCCTCTTATGGTTTCGTGTGTGTGTGTGTGTGTGTGTGTGTGTGTGTGTATGTGTGTGTGTGTGTGCGTGTTTAGGAAGTGGACTTCGTGCTCACCTGTTCAGTTGTTTGATTGTCCCCTAGTTAAACAGTGTCCCGCCGATTACCTGCCCATCAAGGTGTGCTTGCTCTTGCTTCGTCCTTTGCCTATCTCTCTGTGTTGTGCTATTTTTGTCTTCAAAATTGAGCTTCACAGGTGTCTTCTTTGTGTTTATTTTTCGGAAAATTGTCCGTGGATGCTTGCAAATTCTGCCGCTGTGGGACATATTTGCTTTCTAATATCGTCTGATCTGTGTGTGTGTGTGCGTGTTTGTGTATGTATGTACGACGAATATTTTTGTCATTAACAATTTCTTATTTAGCATAGACAACCCCAACGTCTTCTTGATAATGCCTTTCAAGCCAAAATGCTTCTTTCAGGCATCTGTGATTGATATTTTTTATTAGAAAAACAATAGCAAAGTAGAAGACATTTTTCAATAATATAACATACCAGTATGTAAGCAGCTTTGAACAGTGTTTGATTTATATTTGGTGTGTGTGTGCCTGTCGACATAAACAGCGCACGTTGGAGAGAGAGGCGCAGGGTTGCCAGTGGCTGATAATTTGGACGGATTGTGACCGTGAGGGCGAGAATATTGGCGGCGAGGTGGTTGATGTGTGTCGCGCCGTTAATCCGGCACTTACCATTCTCAGGCACTGACACACACTGACACACTGACACACACACACACACACATAGTCTGTTATCGACACAAATCGATAGGACATTTGTATTCGATGACTAAATGACTTTCAATAGTATTTAGAACGAGCACAATATTCACATTTGTATTATGTGTTTCTTCTACTGTATTCGAAGCGTTGTTTTACTTTTTTGCAGCGTGATGTTGGTTATTTATAATTATAATTTGAGCATTTATTTAATATCTATTTTATTGTTATCAATTCTTCATTTGGTGTATTGTTTTTCAATTTATTTTAATCTATTTCTGGCTGTTCATGCGTTTGCTTATTTGTAGGCATTTTCTTCTAATAGTTGTCTTGTTGCCTGGCGCGCGTGTGTTTGCTTATTTTTTCCTATTTTTTGTTTGCGTATTTGTGGGTGGTTCAGAGCGCGTTTCTCGGAGATCACCAGCGGCTCTGTGCGCGCTGCCATCAGCAATCTGCAGCAGCTGGACATGCGGGCGTGCGCGGCCGTCGATGTGCGTCAACAACTGGACCTCAGGATCGGTGGGCTTCTATCATCAGATTGGGGATCACTATTTGCCAGTTTTTGTCTGTGAGTTGGGCTGGTTTGTGGGTTAGGCCAGGCTGAGACTAGGATAGGCGAGGTTTGTTAGTTCAGGTTAGTTAGGTGAAGTTAAGTCAACCAATCAAATGTTTCCACAGAAATGAGTCAAAGACTCGTGTGACTCCTGCCTTCCAGAGAGCGTACTTCTTTTCATATATATTTATGTTGTGATTTCGTTGACGATTTCATTCGGCAATTTGTTCCAATGACAATTCGCCCTGTTTGGAAAGCTATATTTCTGCGCATCCATGTTGATTTCGGGCGCGCACTTGTGTGTGTGTGTGTGTGTGTGTGTGTGTGTGTGTGTGTGTGTGTGTGTGTGTGTGTGTGTGTGTGTGTGTGTGTGTGTGTGTGTGTGTGTGTGTGTGTGTGTGTGTGTGTAGGTGCGGCGTTCACACGCTTCCAGACGTTGCGACTGAGACGCGTGTTCCCCGCCAGTCTGGCCGATCAGCTGATCAGCTACGGCTCTTGCCAGTTTCCCACGCTCGGCTTCGTCGTGGAGCGCTTCAAGGCCATCGAGGACTTCATTCCCGAGCCGTTCTGGAGGCTCAAAGGTGCGCTCGCATAATATGTTTGTGTGTGTGTGTGTGTGTGTGTGTGTTTGTGTGTTGTGTGTGTGTGGAGTTTCTACACACGCACGCATTCGGGGTGATTTGACGAGAAGTGGCTTATGTTTAGTGAGACATAATATGTTAACAAAGGGCAACACAGTTTTTTGTTTATTACTGTTGAATAAGCAGTGAAGTCATTGGGAGTAAGTTATCGACAGCGTAACATGCAAAAACATGTGTTTTTCGTGTTTTTTCCGTCAACCATTTTGACGGGTAATGTATTTATACACACTGTTTATATATGCTTGTTTTTGAAGATCCTGTTTATACATTGGCATAAGCCCTTAGACTGCTAGATGTTTGGTCCATGTGTGTGTGTATGTGTTTGTATGTGTGTGTGTGTGTGTGTGTGTGTTGCAGCGGTGCATGTACTGGAGGCGGGTGATCGTGTAGAGTTCAGCTGGGCCAGAAATCGCCTGTTTGATCAACTAGCTTGCCAGGTAGTGTGTGCACATTTACACACACACATACATACACACACATACACATATATACATACACGCGATGGTTCAACGCCAAATGCAATTTATTTATGATTTTAATGATAGCGAAAAGGTGATTAATTTATATATTGTTTGTTTGTTGTCGGAGTTTTTTTTATCAAAAATTGCATGTTGCGAATTGCAGGATGTTTCCAAATTGCATTTCTGTGTCAGCAGTTTGTGTTTGTATGCTGTGCCGGCGGGAATATGTTTTACTATCTATTGTCTATGTGTTAGTGTTTCACAAGATAATATGCATATAGATTGTTCATTATGTCGATTTTTTTAATATTCATCTGATATATCGTGTACATTTTATATATTTCTTATAATTTGATATTTATATAAATATACATGTATTATTTTAATATTTATCTAGTGTAGGTGACATTTTTAGCGCTTGTTTTGCGTGTTGTAGGTGTTGTTTGACAAATGTGGCGAGGATATGCGCGCCACTGTCACCGTTGTCCACTCGAAGCCAAAATCAAAATGGCGACCTCTTCCGCTCGACACCGTTGTAAGTGGAATTTGTTTTATCGAGAAAAAAACTTGAGACAATCGAAATATAATTTCATAATTATAACATAATATAATTCAAGTATACTATGTTTATTTTTTATGTTTCGTGTGTTTTTAGATTTGATAGGGGCTTTATTTATTTGTATAATTTTTGCAAGTTCAGAATTTGTTTTTTATTTGTTTTTGTCGTCAGTTTTATTGTCTTCAATGTAGTCTCGTTGTAAGAGGCAACTTTTTGGATATAAATAGGAGATCAAATTGAGTTCTGAATTCCGAATCCGATAAATCCGAATTCGTGTAATTTCGTTTCTAATGACTTCCTGACATTCACTTAGGTTGAACAACTGAATTTATTGAATTTATCAGCGCTGTTGTGGTGGAAAATTAAGAGTTGGCTCTTTAAGAAGAATCAGAGAGAAAACGTTACAGACCACTGTTCCACACGAATTATACACCTCAAACATGGGGCACACTTGACCCCAATATGCACACACACACACCCACACACACAGACACACAGACACACATTCAGAACAGATTATATGTATGCGCGTGTGTCGGCAGGAGCTGGAAAAGTTGGCGTCGCGAAAGTTGCGCATCAACGCCAAAAGCGCCATGAAGCTGGCCGAGAAATTGTACACGCAGGGCTTCATATCGTACCCGCGCACTGAGACCAACAGTTTCCCCAAGGACATGGATCTGCGTGCGCTGGTCGAACGTCAAACTGGCGACGCTCGTTGGGGCGGTTTGTAACTACATCGGCTTGCATTGGTCCAGCTACCAGTGCTTCTTCACATGCTGGGCTCGATTGAACCCTAGCTGTAGTGTGTTTATTTATGCGTCGTTGTTAACGTTCAGAAATGCATTTGCTACATCTTGTTTCACCGTTTTTCTCAAGCCAGTGTACACACATGTGTGTGTGTGTGTGTGCGTGTGTGTGTGTGTGCTTGTGTGTGTGCTTGTGTGTGTGTGTGTGTTATTTTTTTTGGTGCGACCCGGCTTAAATTATTATCTTCTTGTTTATTTCTTGTATTTTATTTTTTCGTTTCTGTCATTTTCTCCCGAAGTGTCTTTCTCGTGTGGTTCGTGATTGAAAATTATACATTATGTGACAGCGTGCAAACACTTAGTAATAATTATTATTATTATAATATTAATATATTCACTTTACCCTAATATTATCGATTAATTATTGCTTCTTTGTGTGTGTGTGTGTGTGTGTGTGTGTGTGTGTGTGTGTGTGTGTGTGTGTGTGTGTGTGTGTGTGTGTGTGTGTGTATGTGTGTTTTGTCAGAATTTGCGTCGCGCGTGTTACAGCAGGGAGTGAACCCAAGACAAGGTAGCAAATCAGACAAGGCCCACCCGCCCATTCATCCTATCAAGTAACTACACTGACACACACACACATTTTTTTACATTAGGTAGATATTTATATAGCGCCCTACACCTAGAGGGTCTCTAGGGCGCTGCACACGCGCACACACACACACACGCAAACGCACACACACACACACACACACACACACACACACACACACACACACACACACACACACACACACACACACACACACACACACACACACACACACACACATACACACACACAGAAACACACACACATAGCCCCACAGTATAATAGCCCCAGAGTATAATACGATTTCAGCATAAAAAATTTCTAAGAGTGTTTTATGAAAACAGGGATAGAAGTGATAGAACGTAGTGTTGGGGAGAGCTTATTGTAAACACACGCACACACACACACACACACACACACACATAAACACACACACACACACACACACACACACACACACACACACACACACACACACACACACACACACACAAGCACACACACACACACACACAAGCACACACACACATAGTTATGTTTTTATGTACACATAGTAGCTAGATTTTATTTAGACTAAGTGTATGTGTGTTGCATATGTATATATGTGTGTTTGTGTTTGTGTGCATGTATATATGTGTATATACTCTGATGTCTGTGAGGAGTTTCGGCTCAACGTACATGTGCCGCCCCTATGCGTTGTTTAGTATTGTGTTTACTGTTGTTATATGTGTGTTGAGAATGGTAAATTTATTTACTTTACTTTACTTTACACACATACATACACACACACACACAAACAAGAAATGGAGAAATATGCTAGGGGTATTTGTGTGTGTGTGTGTGTGTGTGTGTGTGTATGTATGTATGTGTGTGTGTGTACTCACCTAGCTGGATTACAGGATAGGATGAACCAAACTAAGACTGTCCTGTCTTAATCTCAATATTTATCTAATCTTTTTTTTGAACAGCAATTTTTTCTGCGTGTGTGTGTGTATGTGTATGTGTGCGCGTGTGTGTCAGGTGTGCGTCTGTCGGTAGTATGGGCGGTGGTGGTGGTGATGAGGCACGGCTATATGAACTGATTGTGCGACATTTTCTGGCTTGTGTATCTGCCGACGCACGTGGACACGAAACACAAGCCGTCATCAACGTGGCTGGCGAAGAAGTCAATGACCTTTCTCTTTCTCTTTCTTTCTCCACACTCTATCTTTCCTCTGCTCCTCACTCTTTCTTCTTCGAGCTCGCAGAAGCTTGCCGAAGTTTATGAACACACACAGGTGTGTCCCGTGCAGCTCGCTGCCACCGCAGAACCGACCCTCTCCACGCTATGGCGCCACAAGGATGGAAGACGTATTAGAGAGAGCCACCTCCCCAGAATGCATGACACAATACATGACTGATATCTGGTACCATCATTTTCTGCTGGGTGGACAGGGGCTGTGGGATTGTAGAATTCACCCAATTAAATTCTCCTACGCCGGGTTTCGAACCGAGGACCTTCCGCTTGTGAGGCGGGTGTGCTAACAACTGCGCCACCGAGTACGACAGTGTGGTGTGGTGATTTTTTACTATATCACTATCATCACTATTGTTGTTGTTGTTTATTGAATCATATTTATTGGTGTTGTTGTTTATTGAATCATATTTATTGTTGTTGTTGTTTATTGAATCATATTTATTGTTGTTGTTGTTTATTGAATCATATTATTGTTGTTGCTGTTTATTGAATCATATTTATTGTTGTTGTTGTTTATTGAATCATATTTATTGTTGTTGTTGTTTATTGAATCATATTTATTGTTGTTGCTGTTTATTGAATCATATTTATTGGTGTTGTTGTTTATTGAATCATATTTATTGGTGTTGTTGTTTATTGAATCATATTTATTGGTGTTGTTGTTTATTGAATCATATTTATTGGTGTTGTTGTTTATTGAATCATATTTATTTGTGTTGTTGTTACTTATTGAATCATATTTATATTTATTGTTGGATGTTTCTTATTGAATCATATTTATTGTTCTTGATTGCTATTTATTACTTATTTATTAATATTTATTCTTATTTATTGATGGCTGTTATTTACTGAATCACATATTTATTGTTGATTGTTATTATTTATTGAGGAACGTGGGCGGAGTGACATTATGGATTGTTATCGGATGATGGTTTATTATTTATTGTTATTTATTTATTATTTTCTTTCCAACTCTCTTTCTAGACTTTTTTCTTTTCGAACTCTCTTTCTCTCTGAATCTTTTGGGCGCTTCCGGTGTATGGGGCCACCTAAGGGTGGTAATAGTGCTTGCACTCTTACCATGCTACTGGATTTGCCTGTAATTAATAATAATAATAATAATAATACACAGCTATATATTCTATCACACACACAGTCAGTATGTCATGAGTGCATGCTGTTTTGTGAAGTTGGTGTTTGTTAGTACGTCGTGCGCTAGTGGCGTCACAGCGTAGAGAGGGTCTGTTCTAGTATGTCAATTAGTTACACAAGAAGTGCCATCTCTTTTACCTTGAACATTTTCTCAAAAGTTTTTTACTTTTCAACTTTTTTCAAACTATTTTTTCAACTTATACCTTTTTCGCTTCTAACTTTCAACTTTTCACATTTTTTTGACTTCATTTATTTTGACGTTTTACTTTTTCCAAACATTTTTCTAACTTGTGGAAAGTGGTGTTTGTGTTTTATTGCGTGTGAATATTTAATCACTCGTGTGTGTGTGTGTGTGTTTGTGTGTGTGTGTGTGTCTTGACTATGCAGTTCAACACATCAGGTCTGGCTATCACTGAACGCAACTATCTCGACGTTTATCCCTACGATAAGTGGAGTGAAAAACAACTGCCTGTCTACAGGTGAGTGTTTGTTTGTGTGTGTGTGCGTGTGTTCATGCGTGAATGTGTGTGTTTGTATGTGTATGTGTGTGTTTGTATGTGTTTATGTGTTTGTGTGTGTGCATGTTTGTTCGTATTGGTGCGTGTGTTTCTGTGTTAGCGTGTATTTGTCGCTGTGTGTCTGTGTGTATGTGTGTGTGTGTGTGTGTTTGTGCGTGTGTGCTTATGTGTGTGTGTGTGTGTTGTATGTGTATGTGTGTGTTTGTATGTGTTTATGTGTTTGTGTGTGTGCATGTTTGTTCGTATTTGTGCGTGTGTTTCTGTGTTAGCGTGTATTTGTCTATGTGTGTCTGTGTGTATGTGTGTGTGTGCTTGTGTGTTTACAGTTGAATTTCATCGGGCAAGAAAGCCTTATGACACACAAATAGAAATACAAATTTTCATTTGATTTTGGTTTGCAAATGATTTGGCTGATACAGCTTTCTGAAAAACAGTGATCTTTGCCTGGGAACAAAAATTGCTCGTGGGTGTAGCTATCTGTGTGTGTGTGTGTGTGTGTGTGTGTGTGTGTGTGTGTGTGTGTGTGTGTGTGCAGAGTGGGTGACACTTTTGCTGTGCAGGTTAGTATGTGCGACGGGGAGACATCGCCTCCCTCGCTACTAACTGAGGCCGATCTTATCACGCTCATGGACAAACATGGAATCGGTATGCGACACACACACATACACACACACATACACACACACACACACACACACATACATACATGAACAAACGTACACAATATACGCGTTTGGTAAGCTTGTTTATGTGTGTGTGTGTGTGTAGTCTTGTGTTGTGTTGTGTCAGAGATAAAAATGGTGTTATTTGTTTTGGTCTCTGTGGATTTGCTGTGTGAAATTTCAAATTCTGTTTGTCAATTATCATAAAAAGCATGCACAAATGTTGGCACTTGTCCAAACACAACTGTACGTTTAGTTCTGCTCTTTCAAATTTGCAATCGTATTCTCGACTAAACGTGAAAATGTGTGGAAATCAATTAAAATATAAATCTGTTATGCATGTATACACAATATACTGCAAATACTGTTGTTTATGTTCGTGTGTATGTGTGTGTGTCTGGGGGGGTACATGTTTTCAGGCACGGACGCGACGCACGCCGAACACATTGAGACGATCAAGACGCGGCAGTATGTGGGACTGCAGGACAACAAGTTTGTGCCCGGCCGGCTGGGGCTCGGCTTGGTTGAGGGCTACGACAACATGGGCTTCCGCATGTCCAAGCCGCATCTGCGCGCCCAACTTGAGGCGGACTTGAAGAGGTTGGCGCGCGACACCGCTGCTGAAACTCCTCCGAATCTTCTCTGTTCACTCGTCTTTTAATCTCGGCTCTTTTTCTCTCTGTGTGTCTCACACGTTTTTCTTTCTCTTTGTCTTCCTAGGGCAGTGACTCTTAAGCTTTTAAGTGTTTGCACTGGTTTCAAATGAGCGCTCATTTCTCACACGCACCCTGATAATTCTTGATAGCTATATGAAAATGATAGAACTACAAACGACGTAATAACAAAATTATATATTCAATATTCATTCATACAGTTGAAGGTTCATTCATACATATATTTGTTGAATTTATCACAGGAATGCTCGCACCCATTAGAAAGCGAATTCGCACCCCGGTTAAGAACCCATGGTTTGAGTGAGCATTGAAAAGCTCACTATAAAAAGTGTGTGAGGGAAGAAATGCTCGAGTGTGAAGGCGTTTTTGACGGCGTAAAGTAAACTTAGTGTGTATGTGTGTGTGTGTTTCTGTATGTGTGTGTGTGTGTTAGAGTGTGTGACGGCGTACGCAACGCTGAAGATGTCCTTCGCGAACAAATTCAAAAATACCGCGCAGTTTTCGAACGAGCCATTCAACAGGTGAACGCACACTTCTGATATTAATATTCTAATATAGTAATATATTAACTTCTCCCAAGATTAACATTACTTGGAAATTATTTGACAATCACAGTCGACCCTTTAAATAACGGACTCCAAGGATCGGCAAAAAATTCCGATATTTGTAGATGTGTTCTTCAGCTATGTTTATCAACCATTTCCACTGTGAATCGTTTGATTTTCACAAAAAAAAACTTTCCCTGTTTATCTATCAGTTTGTATCTTCTGTCAAATGATTCTACCCAAGTATTTCATCACCACAGATATTTATTCAGCTGTGCTGCATTCTCTGGACGCCATGGCTTTGGTAGACTGCAGTTTGCAGAATAGGCCCGTTGCATCAGCCTTGAACACATCATTAGTCTTCAATGCAATAGTAATCGAAACTGTCAATGTTACATGAAGGTGTGTGTGTGTGTGTATGTGTGTGTGTGTGTGTGTGTGTGTGTGTGTGCGTGTATGTGTGTGTGTGTGCGTGTATGTGTGTGCGTGTATGTGTGTGTGTGTGTGTGTGTGTGTGTGTGTGTGTGCGTGTATGTGTGTGTGTGTGCGTGTATGTGTGTGTGTGTGCGTGTATGTGTGTGCGTGTATGTGTGTGTGTGTGTGTGTGTGTGGATAGGCTGCATGTTTGGACACAGCCCTGACTCAATACATTGGCGAAACTCCCAGCCCATCGGCCGTGCAACACGCCAACGTAGAACAACAACATCAGCAAATGCATGCCGTGTGTGACTGTCCGTGTTGTCATATGCCCATCATTATTAAGGTGTGTGTGTGTGTGTGTGTGTGTTTTTTTTTTACGCTGCTCTCTCTTTAGTTGAGGAGTTCTTAACCAGGGCGGTGTGATATTTTTCTTGGAAAACACTTAGAGGAAACCTAAAAAGGAATTTTGAGCCGTATGGATGAATATTGAGTAGAACCGTTTTGTTATTAAGTCGTGCGAACACTGAAAAAAATCAAGAATTAAAAGAAAAATCTCAAGAGTTAAATGAAAAATCTCAAGAATAAAAATAAAAATCTCAAGAATTAAAATAAAAACCTCAAGAATTGAAAGAAAAAAAGCTCGCCACAAAACCGACTCTCTACCGCAAGCAGGGAAGCAAGGTGGATGAGAAAATGGACCAATTCCATCTAACAACACCAACTTGCTGCATAATGACCGTTAATATTTGCTGAAAAAAACACACAACTCTACCTCTCGCCAATATTTCAAATAGCGTTCACACCGTGCTTAATCTAACACACAATCAGGTG
>OU696573.1:2220000-2241534 GCA_916048095.2 Sacculina carcini
CTTTCTACATTCTGTTATCAGTGAACAGAGTGAAACTTTGGGCGTGTGTGTTTATCTAAGTCTGTGTGTGTGTGTGTGTGTGTGTGTGTGTGTGTATGTGTGTGTGTGTGTGTGTGTGTGTGTGTGTCCGGTAGCTAGGGGAAAATGTGCAATTTTGCTGCAGCTAAGAGCCAACCGAAACGCGAGACTAATACTAATGTGAAAATGAAACAAAGACACCGAAAATGTATTGAGGAGCAAAGCAGAAGGATAACCACATGCACTAATACCACACACACACACACACACACACACACGCATACTCATCGTATAATCGTATATATATATATATACACACACGCGAAAACGGAAAGGCTAGAAATATTCATCTAGGCAACTGGACGATTCATTGAAAGCGATGAGCAATATAAAACTCTGCAGCAAAAACCAGCCATAAGTAATATGAAAATGCGAAGTTGAAAGCCCAGGTAAAAGTCGATTTGAGATTAACTTATCACAAGTTCGTTTGGTCAGTCGGCTAATAAGCGAATATTTCTGCGACACTTTGGCGAACAAGTTTGTCGTGTGTAAATACGAATATTTGATAAAATCTGAATACTGCACGCCAAAACTACACCATACACCGCTACAATCAGCCAGCTAGTTTGGAAACCACTGACAAACCAGCACACAGACAGACACACACACACATACACACAGGAAGACGCCAGGAGGATAACACGAAAAAGCAGGGTTTTGTTCGAACCAATACTGACAAAGCGGACAAAACACAGCCAAACTACAAGACGCGCTGCCGAAAATGCGGTCGTGCGCAGTATGTGCGCAGAATGAAAAAGAAAAAACGAAGAACGAAATCTATGAGAGAGCGAAAGACAAAAAAAGACCTTTGAAACATCACTATAGAAGACGTGCTGATTCTAGTGGCGTCGTTCTTGCATGCACACAAAACGCCATTGTGAAACAGAAAGCATAACAAACACCACAACATCTACTAACAGAGCAACCGTGAAACACAGGCATACAAACATAAACACACACACACATATATATACATATTACTGTTGTTTGAGGTGTTTGCCGTTGTTGTTAATACACCCACCGACGGAGATGCCGGCGGCGGCGGCATCGCTGGATGATTGGACGCGGCGCGAAGTGGAAGAATCCAACGACGACGACGACGACGACGGCGACAGATTGGCGGGCGTCGAGGAAAGTGCTGCTGCAGGCAGAGTGAAGCAGAAAACTCCGAGAAAACGGCTGATTTGACGACACAACACGAACCAGAAGAACAAGAAGTCGCACACGCCGAAACACTGGCACACACACACACACATACACAATTTGACAAGAGAACGTCAGGATTTTATAACTGGCTACCGAAGAAAATTAGGATGTCACCCAAATTTGAGTATCTTTAAAAGGTTAAAGGCCTCAAGTGACAGCTGCTACACGGGAAGAAGTCGAAGCTTATGAACACACACAGGTGTGTCCCGTGCAGCTCGCTGCCACCGCAGAACCAACCCTCTCCACGCTATGGCTCCACAAGAACGTAAGACGTATTAGAGAGGGCCACCTCCCCAGAATGCATGACACAACACATGACTGATATCTGGTACCATCATTTACTGCTGGGTGGATAGGGACTGTTGGATTAAATAATTCACCCAATGAAATTCTCCTCCGCCGGGATTCGAAACACGGACCTTCCGCTTGTGAGGCGGGTGTGCTGCCATTACACCACAGAGTCCAACAACATATCGTATGCGCTCTCCAAAATATTCATGCTGAAGAAATGATCGTGGGGGAGCGTGGAACGTTGTACTACAGCGGAACGGTCCTAGTAGAGCAGCGACAATTAATAAATAACCTACCAACATTCTTTCTTATGGCGTTGATTCGTATAATACTTGTTGTAGTGGAATGCTCATAGAATGTAGTATATCCGGTGCTATACACACGCACCCACACTGAGGGTGAACATTCTGGGAGGAAAGAGGATACATGCGCCTCCTCAAAATTCGACTGGGAAAACTTGAATCAAAAAGCTAAAAAAAATCCCTCAACCTCAATCTTCTATGGGTTTTCGTTCTATAATTTTAGGCCCTTCTTTTACTAGCTGTCTAAACACGCACACACACAGACACACACCAGACAGGCGGCCAGCAGGTATAGTTGGTAGGCCGAGGTGAGGTGAGACCCGCCAGCCCAGTCCGCTAGCAGCACAAACACCGGCGACAACATGCTCCGATCCAGTAAACACATGGCAGACCGACTCATATGAGCCACCTACACACACACACACACACACACATACATACACATGAACACGCAGGATGAAAAAGCACGTTCATGAATAAATACAGTAAGTATAAATAAAATATATTATTCGCAAATAGAGCAATAGAAAGTCAGAATAGATTACCGAGCGAAATGGTTACGAAAAGGAAAGGCAGTACTACTGTGCCCATACTACTAGTGAGAACGTATAAGTCATGTGTGGCGCGCTAGTGAAAGGTAGGATGGTGTTTGAAGTCATTACACAAACCCTCTCTCTGTGTGTATGTCTGCGTGTGTGTGTGTTCGTGTGTGCGTGGGTTTGTGAGTGAAGTCTTTATTACTATTGAGGTGATCAAGAAGCCCACTGATAGACACGCAAACGAATTTTATAAGGAAAAATAAAGTAAGACCATATTTCATCCACCTACGAACATTTAAAATTATCAATGTTTAATCAATTGATATGTGAGAACAGGCGCCAAATATAAGGTAGCATAATAATGAATCCCAACCGGAGAAAAATCCATTATGCTGGAAAAATGATTAACGAAAACTTACTATCGCTATTTATACCGCTTTTGATTTTGATTGTAGAGAAAATATATTGCAAGTTTTTGTTTTGTTTATGTTTTGTTTTTCTCACATATTGCAATGAAAAATGCAACTTTGTAATTGTGATTGCAATATTGTTGAGAGTACTAATACACAGAAGCGCGCACCACAAGCAGACACGTGATTTTCGACAAGGCCACGCCGACAGTCAGCAGAAACAGCAGCCGGTGCTGGGTGAACGATGAGCTGGGCACCAAGAACGCGTCACACACGGCCACCAACACTACCAACAATAGCGCAACTGCCGGCGCCAAATTGTGACAGGCCTGTGACACATACAGAAAGAAAGCGACACACATACACAAAGAAAGAAACACACACACACACACACACACACACACACACACACACACACACACACACACACACAAAGAGAAAGAGAGACACATACATATACAGAGAAAGAGACACACTCACACACACAGGGAAAAAAGACACACACACACAGAAAGAGAGATACACAAAAACAGAGAAAAAGAGATACGCATAGAGAGAAAGACACACACACACAGAAAGAGAAAAAACAGACACATACACACACAGCGGAAGAGAGACACAGAGATAGACACACATATATATAGGAAAAAAACAAACACAAACACATACACAAGGCTCGAATAGTTTAGATTACAAGACGATAATGATTGCAAGCATCAAATCAATTAAGAGGAAAATAGATAATCCGATATAATCTGAGCCTAACCCACTTATGATGCGTAAATCACAAATAGGTGCCAACACACACACACACACACACATGCACAAACAGAAAATACAGGGGGGTGAGATGAACCTGTTTGCAGGGGGAGAGTGGTGTGTGTGTGTCCGCTGATGTATTGGACGACGGCGGAGGCGGCGGCGGCGACGGGGGCACAGGTGAGGTAGTTAAGTGTCGACAGTGCATGATACTGGTGGCCAGGTGGAACACGGTCGGCACAAGACCGCACCAGAACACCGCCAACTTCAA
This sequence comes from Sacculina carcini, assembly GCA_916048095.2. Taxonomy (NCBI): domain Eukaryota; kingdom Metazoa; phylum Arthropoda; class Thecostraca; family Sacculinidae; genus Sacculina; species Sacculina carcini. The sequence goes on from OU696573.1 coordinate 2,223,857, forward strand.
CTTGATGCCAGCCGATTCACCGCCCAACTGTTGCAAACCAGACAAACACACACACATACATATAAATATAAATATATACATGAAGAGAGAGAAGAAAACACAAATGACTGCCACTTTAGTCAAACGTTTCGGTGTTGAGACGTTTCGGTCAGTGACTATAGACAGATCGATATATAGTGAAATCGTCAGTAAAAATAGATTGATCTGTCTATAGTCACTGACGAAGGTCTCAAGACCGAAATGTTTGACTAAAGTGGCAGTCATTTGTGTTTTCTTCTCTCTCTTCATATATGTCGAGAACTTCAAATATGTATATATCTATATATATATATAAACGTACACACGCACACACACACATATACACAACCAGACACACGCACACACATACACACACTCACGTACGTCTACACAGAACCAGATAAACACATAACACACACGCAAACAGAAAATATAAAAAACAACACCATACACACACACGAACAGACACATACACAGACACAAAGATATGTTGACCAACTGACTCTAGTGTCCCAGATTTGCGGTCCGAGGATGGCGCTGACTAGGAACAAGATCATGATGGCCACTTGTTCCTCGGTCACGTCCAGGTAGCCGAACCGTAGCTTGCCTGCGCCACAAACGCCGCCGGCGTCAAACAGGCAGTGATGCCAAACCGCCTCTCAGTGAGTGATCATATGTTTGGGGCATAATTCTTGTATGTGTTGTAATAAAATAGGGACTAGACATATATGATATGGGATAAATAGTAAGACTGGGCTAAACTAGCATTATGCAGATAAAACACAGCTAAAAAACTAGAGAATGGGCCAAAAATGAATTAAAAAAATAAAAATAGAATAAATCTTAAATATTTATTAATGTAAAAAACTATTATTATTATTATTATTAATTACAGGCAAATAAAGTAGCATGGGGGAAGAGTGCAAGTGCACTTTGACCACCCTCCATGTACTGCAAGCGCCCAGAAGCAAATATAAACCCAGCGTGTCGTATTGTGGTTCACAGACAGAGGACAGGAGCAATCACCCATATAAGACAGAGGGAGAGAGGGGGAGAGAGGGGCGGATGGGCACTTGCCGGTGACGAATGTGAGCCAGTGCGCCTGATAGAACATTATCTGTGCCGTGAGACACAGCGTGAACACGGCGCCAGGATATTCACCCAGTCCCAACACAATACACACCGATATTGCCACACACACTGCCTCACACACACACACACACACACACACACACACACACACATGTTTAGGAGAGACCAATTCGAAGCCATTCTATGTGGCTGGACAAAATAGAGGCCTTGATATATAATTATGCCTTGAAATTAGATTTTATGTTCAAGGACAAAAAACAGATTGAAATTGAACGGCAAATATTGAAATTGAGCGGTATAATTCCTATAGATGAGACTCGCGTGTCATTTCTATATCAAAAATACATTTATATATACATAAAAGACAACCTCTGTTTCCTTAATATGCAGTATAAAGCAAGGAACGAGCGGTCGCGCACAATTTTCCTCCAGTTTTCGACACAATCAGACCTAGCCATTATACCAAGCGCGGTGGTGTTATGTGGTGTACTTGAAGGTGTGATTTCTTAGCGAGTACGCAATACTGGCTGAGTGAAACGTTTTCCTTTCGTCCAGTTATTCTTGCTCCTAATTGTGATCCTTGTTTTGCTATGCCAAGACGAGGCATACACGGATAGTCAGTTGCTAATTGAGATTGCTCTGTATATTAACGCAGGTAAAGAATTCAAGCGTTTGTCTTAGATCTTAGATCAGTGTAGATGTGTCCGTGTCTGGCTTGGCTCATGTTCAGCCAGCTACTTACCATTTCACACCAACGTGTAGGAGATTTTGTCATCTACAGGATAGGTGGAATTTTAAGTCAGAAAATTTGTTTCAAAACAAGTTACAGTCGTGTAAAGACAAAATGAGCCCTGAAAAATGCCAGTTTTGGTCAATATTCTGCCATCTACTCCTCATAAGCCAACAGTGGCACAGTCATACAAATTATACCATTGTGTACAGAATTTTGAGCTCCACAAGATAGGCTATAATTCATATGAAAAGTAATCATAAAACGTGTAAAATTGGCGAAATTCCAATATGCATCCAAAATTCGCATGAAGTTCGAGCGGCCGAAATAAAAATTGAAATTCGGGCGGGTCTAAATATGAAGCGGATCGAGGGAAAAACCTTTCGTCAATACTAAAAACAAAAATATAAAACTAGAATTATCTATTGGTTTACGCTTTTTATCGCGGTGTCATTTTTTTATGTATAATTCGTATTCCTTTTATTATATTAATTGTTTCGCACGACGGGCGGGTTTAAATGCCAGTACATCTATAAAAACGGTCCACATCTTCCTTTGAGTTCGAGCTCTGTGCTAGTGTGCTAATGTGTGTGTGTGTGTGTGTGTGTGTGTGTGTTCTTACAGAGTTGTTCTTACCGGGTTGTTCGCGCAGGAATGAGTCAGAAACTCGCGTCTCCTGCCTTCCAGAGATCATAATTTTTTTTAATTTACTTGTTGTTGGCTGTCCTATTATATTTGGCGGTATTCTATTCCAAAAATCTATACTACGTTGAGGGAAACTGTACTTCTTTATGTGTGTATGTGTGTGTGTGTGTGAGGTGTGTGCGCTAGTGTGTTAATGTGTGTATGTGTGTGTGTATGTGTGTGTGTGTGCTAGTGTGTTAATGTGTGTGTGTGTGTGTGTGTGTGTGTGTATGTGTGTGTGTGTATGCGTGTGTGTGTATGTGTGTGTGTGTAGGTTGTCGCACCGACAGACACCGAATCACAGCCGTGGTCAAACAGTTCGCCTAGCGGTGATGCGCTGTTGGTGCGACGCGCCTGTTTGCCGTCAATCGCATCCATACTCTGGTAGAAAAACAACGCCACCGCAAACACAACACACGACCAACGAGGCACCTAACACACACACACACACACACACACATGCACACACAGACATATGTTCGTATTCCGATCGTTAATGACTTGAGAAAGCTGTGTGTGTTTGTGTCTGCACTCCTTATTTTATTTGAATCTGATAGGATTCTGTACTATAACACAACATGGAAATTTGTATATGGAAATGTGGTAATGAAGTGAACTTAATACGCACACATCATATACATAAATATACGCACATACGAACATGCATATACGAACGAGTACAAATCAATCTGGGTATACATATACGGGGACGGTAATCGACAATAAATGTCAACACACATTACAACCGTCACACACTCAGCCGAATCAAAAACAATATATTGTACGTGTGCCTTCTAGCCGCTCGTAGGGCACGCGAGTGTGAATTACAACATATCCGATCACAAACACATAACTATGATCGAATTGCGACGCTAGGTCGACAAGATAACAAGCGACATCAGCTTAATCATGATCAAATAGTTGCGCCATTGCTAAAAATAGCGAATTGAGAATCAAACGCAACAACAGGGGAAACGACAATAACATAAAACGACACAAAATAATGGATATGAATGAAATAAAAATCGGATGAATTAAACAACACATTAGATATATGTGAAAAAAAAGATTGGGGATTGCATTTTAATATTTTTACAGCCCAAGATGAAGAACATATGCCCAAAACGAACAGGACAACATATATTCACATAACATACAAGATAACAAGATATAATCACATAAAATACAAGATAACAAGATATATTCACATAAAATACAAGATAACAAGATATATTCACATAAAATACAAGATAACAAGATATATTCACATAACATACAAGATAACGTAAAAAGTTTTTTAGAATATCACATATCTCACCTAAAAAAACAAGCTTAATTATATTCGCGAGTCCAAAATTGTTTTGTGGCACAAATACCAAGTACTTTAATAAGCCACCATAAAATAAATATTATAATAATTTATATATGTATGTAAATATTCCAGAGTTTAAAATATCAGAATGATTTTATAAGCCAATCAAACACACACACACACACACACACATTTGGAGCCATATATATGATACACCAAGTCCATCACTATTTCAGACGACAGCGCAACGGGAAACGCTCACTTATAAACAATCGACGCTTATAGATAACTACGTGTAGGCAGACCGAATTAATCGCGCTATAATCGCCGCACACGCGCACAAAATAAATAAACAACTTCGGAGAGCATGGATCCTAATGTGACAGCGATCATACACGTGTGTGTGTGTGTTTGTTTGAGCTCAAAATACGACAAATGTCTGGCAAATTGAACAGACGCTAATTTTTCTCATTAAATAAACAGACCACACAGGGAAAACTGGCAAGATAAGATAAGATAAGAACTGGCAAGATAAGATAACGCCTGTATGTCGCCGGAAAGATGGTACTGTGTCCCGTGTCCCGTTCCTCACTGTGTCCCGTTTGGTTTGTGCTACCAATCATACCCCTATCATACACTATTCCCCCTATCCCTAAACACTACACCATGCACTTACACTACCCCATGCCAACAAGCTGAAACTATAGAATACACACAACAGATTTGGCGTAACGGTGAAAAGTTATAAATAATAATATAAAAAATTAAATATAAGTAAAAGATTGAAATTAAATACTCCATAATTTTTATACCATTTCTTTAGATTTTTATAGCATGTTTTCGATATTTTACATTTTTATTAGCAATTAACGATTTGGCAAAATTAACACTGGAAAAACTCGTTCATGTTTGGGTTCAACGTTGAAATCGTTCTCATTGAAAACAGCAAATTATTCCCTGAAATATCGCTGAAAATAAGCCACCCGCAAGGAATATAAATTGTGTCACACAACAGGCATCGCATAAAACAACAACAAGGCAAACAACAGACAATTAAGTTGAGCGGCGAAGAAAATCTTCGGCCTCAAATGAAATACAGACAAAAAAAGCAAATAATAGAAAACCGGGGAAGAAAGACGATGTTGAGCTGTTAAGTGATAGAAAGCACAAAAATCAAATTAAAATCAAATGAAATTTACCGATTCAGGTGCAACAACATAGTAATTACAATCACTGAATGAGACCTTTCAAAGATTTTAATCCCTTCAAAAGTGATGATGGTCGGTGTTTGAGGGATACACCGGCCATATGACGCCACCAGAGAACATACAAAAAAACAATATACAGAGAGAGGGATAGAGATAGAGAGAGGATAGGAGACTGACGATAGCCGTGGCGTCCGGGCTGAGCAGCACAAGTGTGAGCGCGGCGGCCATATTGGCTAGCAGGCCGACCAGCGTGATGAGGTTGGGCGCCAGGCGGGTGGGACAGCGCGCCACGAGCCAGCACCACCACGGCTGCAGCAGCGGCTCGAGCAGACTGCTGCCCTCGCAGCTGTACACGTGCTGCTGCAATCGTCGCAGTGTGGCCGTGTCGAGCGGACGCAAACAGCTGGTGTTGTCATGGCAACAGCCGCGCGCCGATGAGTCGCGTTCTTGGCGCTGGTGCGACATGTTGAATGTGCTACGCCCTTACAGCAGCAACAGCGAACTGCAATGCACACAATCTCTGCGAGCAAAGCAGAAAAAACAACGGCAATGGATAATGTTGCGCAATGAATCAGCAAGAAAGTAAACAGTAAACACATGCACAGAACAGTCACGATCAAAATCGTGTACTACGTTGATTTCGACACTCGACAACGGTCGAATCATGTCTCCAAATCATAAAACATCTAGATAGTAAAAGCCAGGTCAAATAGGTTCCACTTGTTTGGATACCAATGCAGCCAGCAGATACTCTGAATGCATGCGCTCTGCATGATCTGGCAGTGGCCCAAAGAAAAGTATTATGTCATACAGAGCCAGCATTCTACCGTCGCAAAACAGGAAAAAATCGCAAGAATGTCGTCTATTTCCAAAATTTTTAAGACTAATATAGAATGAGGAATACACTGGAGCGCGATATAAGTAATGTCTAGTGATAACTATTCGCGAGTAAGCAAGATTAAATCAAACATGGTTGAATTGGAATGGGTAATATTCAGTAACAGCGCGGATAGTAGCTGCTTTACGTAAAATAGCAATATCCACACACAAACACTTGAAGTAAACTCAAACTAATCTGTAACAAGGCTGTAAAACTTCGAACGAGTATCCACAAAATACTAACCATTAATTGTTCGAGAGCACAGACCACGATTGCACAACACCCAAGGAGCAACAGCACACTACGACACAAATTCGCCATTTACGTCTGATCATATCAGGTCAGATATGGCACGGTAATATAGTATTTACAACGGCACACTTGATGACTATATACCATCCACTTACCAATCCGGTTTTTGCTGTACTTCATAGTCTCCTATTTTGTGCTAATGAGTGTTTGATTCTCTCATGGTAAAAACGTACCATAGTATAAAATTATGCAAGTGCGCAACTGATCGAAGCACCTACCAAACCACCGTGAAATCGCCGAAACGCCAAAACGAAACAACACAACCAAAATAAATAACACACATTTTGTACAAACCACCTTGCAGTTTTCTAAAAAAGTATATATAACATAAAGTTTGATATAAAATCAATTAATATAAATACGAATATACTCCGTAAAATATACTTAATAATCAGAATGAAAATATGAAATATACATATTAAACAGAGTACTACGATTCAAGCGATATATAATGCATTAGCATTATAGATTGTCAAGCAGAATAAGCCACCGGCCTTAACAAGCAAATAATGCAAAAGTGAAGCCGTATTTCCAAAAACGGCAGACGAACGGGCGCTGTGTAAAAACAGACTGTATTTGTGTTGTATTCTCAAAGTGCTCAAAGTGCATTGACCAATGGCACCCAATATAATTGAGAGCAAAGGCCACATCTCGATGTGACGTGAATAGAACGTCCAACATTTCAAACGAAGCACTGCTTGACTCAATCGGCGGTGAGAGCGCAGGGCTCAATCAATCAAATCCAGAGCTCAACAGAGCAAAAATTCAACACCAAAAACAAACGGGGTCATCACACAGGTGTCAGGTACTAAAAAAAGCGAAAAACCAGAACCACGTTACTCAAACACATACAGACACACAAACAGCAACAAGAAATGCCGCCACAACCAGGGACCAGCAAATCACAACAAAACAAAACCACATCGAATGCCACTCAAGTCTTTCTGTCAGGAGTCAGTCAGCAGATTGATGTTAATCAGAACAAGACATTCCGGTAGATTTCGGGACTGGGACAGCATCGCGAATTCAAATTGAAGCCTGCCAAATAGCAGATTTAACCAAGCCAAAACAGTACGCCAGACAAAGGAGACAATTAAGAAAACACACAGAGAAACAATGAAACGACATGGACACCCCACAATTAGCCATCAGTTTGCGAATTAGAAACGAAACCAGAATTGATAAGACAGCAGTGAAGACATGATACGACAATAGCTTGACACAAAGCGGAAAAAATAGTGCAAAGTGCAGGCCATACTACGCAGACTGTGAGAACAGATGCAAAGCAAACAGAAACAAAAACAGAATGAGAAAACAAGTGAAAGAGAGCAATAAAGAATGTGTGTGTGAGAGAGAGAGAAAAGGTTAAGTAGAAAGTGGCGTTGTCGTATCATTGTTGGTGACGATCGTGACGCGACGGCACATAGCCGTTTCTATTGGTCGCCGCCGTCTGATAGAAATCCGGCCAGTCGGGCTGCAGACTGTTGAGCAGTGGCGACCACGGTCCAAGGCCGGACAGCACCGAGTGACCGGACGCCGCCGTCGCCGAGGAAGATGAAGACGCCGGATCGGCGCCGCTCCACGCGTCAGCTCCGCCGGCACATCCACCGTTGTTATTGAGCCGAGCGGTATTGGTGCCGGCGGTGGGCGTGTATTGCTGTGCGCCACCGTCGGCCCGCCACACACTGGCCAAACGACTGGCCAATGAAGACGAAACAGAGGGCGCCACAGTCGAGTCATAGCGCGTTGTCACTGCCGTTGGCCGTGTGTTTGACTCGGCGGTCGCTGGCGAACCGGACCATGGCCACAAACTGAACACGGACGGCTGGGCTGGTCCGTCCGCCGGTCCTATTAGAGAACCCAAGCCGAAGTTGGATACGGCGTTACGCGCACAGCCGCCATTGCTGCGCTCATCCTGTACGAATGTGTGTGTGTGTGTGTGTGTTTGTGAGTGCATACACCAGTGATATAGAAATTATTCCACAATTCGAATGTGTGATGTTATTCACCTAGGTGAATTGTAGCCACAAGAGCGCATGTGATAATACTATGCTGATGTTTGCGTATCATTCGCAAACAACGGTAAGCTTTTTGTTCGAGATATAGACAAAATGCTAAAATACATTTTTGTACTAATAAAACATCGAAGAATGATATAATTTATCGTGGTTGACTTGTACCATTTGGTTGAAAAAAAAATTATTGACCGCAGCCGAAATCTAGCGAGATGGAATGAAACATCAAATGCCGGATTATCGTCATTGAACTGAAACCGTCACAAAAGGACCATACAATAACAAACAACTGTTTTATAGAGAAAAACAATTCTCGGTTCGATTAATGTTTGTATTTGTCTGTGCATGTTTTTGTCGGAACTGGCGGATCCAGAGGGGGACACGGGGGGAGCTGCAGCCCCCCAAATGTTTCCATCAACTCCTCATAACCAAGGTTTACTAAAAGAGGTCAAGAAAAATATATCTGTGTAAAATTTGTTGTTATAAACATTAGCGCAAAGCAAATTCGCACATTATTGTGTATGTAAATGTGTGTATATATCATTGAAAAATGCCCCAAGTCATGACCTTCACACAATACCTAGTCACTCATACATAATTCAGCCCCCAAAATTGCACTCTGCATCCGCCACTGTTTGTTGGTGTGACATTATATTTGATTAATATCAATATCTGCCGGTGTATTATAAAATTATATTTCCTGATATATTTTGAGCTTGCTAGCTCTTGCTTTTGCTCATTCTTTCTGTTTCATATAATAGCCACTTTGCATCTGTTGATCAGGGATTTTTAGGCGCCCTTGCAGATTAGTGCGCTGTACCAAATACACGGTTTGTTGCCGTTGTTTAGAACAGCGTTTCTCAACGTACACAATAAGATCTCTTTGGGGACCATAAGACCGAAATAAAAGAATGGGGGACACGATATTTTCTCAGGGAGAATAAATACCATGGTGAACCGGTTTACTCCTTTGTTCCTTTGTTTGAATATAGTCACCGGCGTACATGAGCTGTGGAGAAGTCGCTTTGAAACAATCCTGGCGTATATGGGACCCCAGGGACTTCTAGGGGGCCCAATGACTGTTTCTGGTGGGCCACAAAAACTCGCAGTGTGTTGAAGGGGAACGGGGCAAGAAGACGCTTGAGAAATACGGGCATAGACCGTGCAACGGCGCGCCCAGAATTCACTCACCAGCATCTCATCGCCGTGCAAACTGTTGACAGCTGTTTCGGGCGGCAGCCACGCGTCGGCAGACACCAGTGGTGGCAGCGTGTCAGTTTTGGCGGCGCCACCAGCCATCAGTGACGCACGACGCGATTCGCTATGACCGTTGACAGCGGCAGTCCAACACAATCCACCCGCCTGTTGCCCGGTGATCGGCGGCCGAGACAGGGATGATGATGGTTGTGAAGGCGCGGCAGTGGCGGCGCTAGACTGCGGCGGACACGGGGACACACCACCCGAGCTGCGAGCTACGCCGCTGCCACCTGCACACACACACACACACACATACACACACACACACACACACACACACACACACACACACACACACACACACACACACACACACACACACACACACACATACAACCACGCACACACAAACACTTGCACACATAGGTAAATTATGTGCGTGTGTATGTGTGTATTGTGAAATCTTTATACTTAGAAGCCTGATGAAGAACGTACAATAAAGCTATTCAACTTTACTGTACTTATACACACACACACACACACGCAAACACAAACACGCAAACACAAACAAGCAAACACAGACCCGCAGACAGACAGAGAACACAACACTAACCGGACACAACATGGGCAAACGAAGAGGGCCATTGTCCGGTAGGCTGACTCCATGGAGCACTGCTCGTGCGAGCTAGAGGAAGCGGAGACCGAGATGCTACTGCGGTGGTAGTGTTGTTGTAGTTGTGTTGTGAAGCAGGCGGGCACTTGGCCAAGCTGTCGCATAATGGCTGTATAGGTGCGATGGTGGGACGAGCGCGTGTACCAGCTACACCAGCAAGCTCGCCACAGCAAGATTCACCACCACCGCCTAACACCAATACACACACACACACAGGCACACACACACATACATACATACACAGGCATACAAACATATATACAGACACAGGCACACCCACATACACACACACACACACACTGAGACATGCGCAGAGCCGTAGCAACCGCCCCCCGTACCCCCCGGCCGGGGGGCCCCGAACGTTGAGGGGCCCCTTTGCTTCACGTATTATGTGATTATGTCTAATAAATGCATTCAATATTCACAATGGGGGCCCCAAGTGTTGCCTTCGGGGGGGGGGGGGGGCATAATCCCTCGCAACGGCTCTGGACATGCGCGCATAACGTCAAACTGAAGAAGCACAAGACAAGTATGAAGCAGAAAACAGTTATGAAGTACACACCCAGCAGAGAGCAAACCACACCATATATTCGTGTGTGTGTGTAATTTTAGTATTTTTTCAATTTCATAAACATACATAAACAATACAAACATATACATGTAAATGTGTGAGAATATATATAAAAAAAACACGCATATAACACAAAGTTATCAGAGAGAAAACGAAAAAAATGCACAGATGCACGCTTCACCAGCGGCTGGCGGCGCTGAGGAGAGCAGAAAAACACGAGCAAAAAAAACCCGGCGACCTTTGGAGCGAACTTGTTTCTTTTTGTCGACCAGCTTCAGTTTGTAGGGCAGCTCAAGTGAAACGGCGGCGGCTGCGGCGCTTGAGTCTGATGCCATTCTCGCTTGTTGTGCGGCCTCCGTCCAGTCGGACAAATCCGGCTGAAACCGGTCGAAACTGGCCCGCTGCCGACCGTCGCGTCCATCCGGAGAACAACGCTTGCCCATCGCCGCCGCCGTCGCCGTAGTGGACATGGACGCGTCGATAGTGGGAGATAAAGATGACGTACACTTCAAGTCGCGCGTAACACGACAAGTCGTTGTATTCTGGCGGATAGCAAAGGAGAGAAACGATTGAAAAAGCACGATTGGTCCATAAATAAATAGCAAGTTGATTGATGTGAATATACAAAGGGGAAAAAACCTTAATTGTATGTTAGAAACTGAAAGAAATTGAATGGTCATATCAGATACATTCAAATGGAAAGTGTTTAAATCTCCTTGTAAAAGTATTTGAAAACGTTAACCGAGGCAAATTTCCGCTAAAAATAAATCTAGGAGAATTCTGAATGCATCGAACCGCAGTGGCCAGACACAAAGACACACACACACACACACACACACACACACACACACACACACACACACACACACACAATCTTGATTTACAAGGCCCACGCGCTCAGATGCACCAGTTTCTATGAGTAGTTCTATGCTCCAGCAAAACTTTTGAGAAACAAGGCCAAGGATCGAACCGGAACAAGCGACGTACACCACAACTCAGAACCGCAGTCAACTCTACAATGTGTGTGTGTGTGTGTGTGTGTGTGTTTGTGTGTCTTATTGATCTAATCAACACACGCATTGTAAACATTGCCTATTGTGCTTTTCCATTTGTCTGTTCATATCTATTTGATATCGAAAAATCTGTATGGTAAAGGTGCTTGCGAATTTGTGTGTATGCGTGTATGTGCGCGTCTATATGTATGTGTGTGTGTGTGGGTGGGTGGGTGAGTATGTAACTATGTGTACGTGTGGGTATGTAGGTGTGTTCATTAATTTGTGTGTGTGTGTGTGTGTGTGTGGGTGCAATAACAATGAAACAATCTGCAATGATGTACAATAAGCTCTTGACAGTTTACAGTATCACCTTGTTGATTGGCGCCACACTCAAAGCGCTGTCCTCGGCGACACACGAGAAATCCGCGGTCGATGACGAAGAGACGCTGTCGCAATCCTCGCGCGCCGGATCGGACACTCGCTGCGGCGCCAACGCCGCCGCGCTCTGAGTGTGACGCACCGCAGGCGACGAGCGCCTCACACTGTCGGCGACGGCGGCGGTGGCGGCAGCGGCACGACGATCTCGACTGCCCGGCGACGCAGAAACAACCCCAGCGACGGCCACGTCTTCAATGACGGTGGCTGACGCACCGGCGCCACCACCGCCGCCGCCGCCGCCGCAGGAAGATGAAGAACACGACGAGGACGAACAACAGCCGCCGGCCGACGCAGTGGCCATGTCCAGAGAAGCCAGCAGCTGCGAAGTCCAGCCATCACCGCCGCCGCCGCCGCCGCCGCCGCCGGCACTGCGGCGAGATTTAGCCTCCTTGCGCAGTCGCCGGCGTCGCAACACATACTCGTCCTGTTCTTTGCTGGCGGCTGCAGCGGCATGCACTCCCGCGGCTCCGGCCGGAGAGGCACATTCCTGTGATGTCACAGTCGATGACGACGTGCTGGGAGAGACGGCAGTCTCGAGCTCACAGCGCGTGCGTCGCACAATGCCGGCCAAATCGAACACGGCGAACGTTGACGGCAGAGGCTGATGGGCGCAGTGGCGGTGAGCGGCCATCGCGCCGCCGCCGCCATAGCTCTTCAACGCCGTCACGTGACGCAACACTCGCTGCGACTCGACGTACGCCAACACCAGTGTGCACATAGTACAGAACAGCGCCAGCGACACGACGGCATAATAGATCAGCGGCTCCCAGGACGGCCGCGGCACGGCAGCCTGACACGCCAGCAGCAGACTGCGAGGCATACGCACGTGCAGCCGCAACACGGCCACCGTCGAGTCGTGACGCCGTCCGGCAGACTTACCGCCGGATGCGGCAGACTTATCGCCGGATGCGGCAGACTTATAGCCGGATCCGGCCAACTGACGCGATACAGTCACCGGAGACAGGTGCAGCTCAAGTCGCCGCCGCACGCTCGACACGGTGAAGTCGGGCGTGAACGCTAGCGCCACCTGGACGGACGAGTTGGGAGGTAGAAGCTGCGGCCGGCAGTCTAGCACGCGGAAACCGTAGCCGATGCAGGGCGCACCGTTGATACGATAGTCGGTGATACGCAGCGGCAGACTGCCAGTGTTACGCGCGTTGAACAATCGCTTGACAGTATAGCGTGGCGGTCGTAATTGAGACCCAGAACGAGTACCTGCCAGCGCACATAAGATGCATATGAAGAGATATTAATGGCGATAATTGGTGTTTAAACTATGACCTTCCGGTGGTCCTACACTAAATCACTTAAAAACAACCATGCTTTGTAGTTTTTTGTGTCTATATTAACACATATTCAAACATCAAGCTATATTTGTTAGGAATATTCGTTTGATATCAACGCAATCGTTTGCGAAAACATTGATTTAACTAAATTCATATACAAGCTTGAACATGTGAAAGCTGTTTTACCCAATATAATTAGGGGAGTTGATAGGTTAAGGGGCGTAACGGCCTGCCAGACGGCATATGGCGCCTCTCTGAGCCAATGAAACACGATGAAAATGGGTAAATTAAAACCACAAAATACTGTATAAGTATGTGTGTATTTTTGTGTGTAATATCTTGCCAGTTTCTGGTCGACCAGCAAAATAATATTATCTAACAGGAAAAAGATTGCAAAATACGAAATTGCAATTAAACTTGTGTGTGTTTTTGTGTGTGTGTGTGTGTGTGTGTGTTTGTATGTGTGTGTGTGTGTGTTTGTATGTGTATGTGTGTGTGTGTGTGTGTGTGTGTGTGTGTGTGTGTGTGTGTTTGTATGTGTGTGTGTGTGTGTTGGACTGACATTCGTGCAGATGTGAGTGATCGAGATGAATGATAAATGGCGAGCTGTCGTTTATGTCCCGCTGCGCCAGTGTTAGTCGCACGCGCCCGCCACCGCCACGAACCGCTATCGCGTCCAGTACTGTCAAATTGTTCCTGTACACACGTACACATGTACACATGTACAAACACACGTACACACACACAAAGCTACACAAAGCAGAAGACAAAACGAGAGAGAATACTGAGTAGAAAATAATATATAATATATAAAAGGACATACAATTTGGAATAGTTTAATTTTGAATGTACCTAGGCAGCATTGCAGCGTGTATGTGTGTGAGTGTATGTTTAGCATATTGCCAAAATTTCCCGTTTATAAGATACTTTTTTGTCAAGATTTTACCTATTAAAATAGGGGCTCACTTATACATGGGAGTAAGCACTAGCATGTAATTTTAGCACCAGTAAGTAATATATGATGAAACATTTAATGAAAGCATATATATAAAATTGAAAATTAATTTGTAGCTCGTATCACTGAGTCCAATTGATGTTTCTGATGAGACTGATGAGAAATTTAATTACTTCTATGATGAATAAGCTATTGATTGCCGAACACCCCTTTTGCAGAATTTTTGCCTCAAACTCAAAGGAAAATAAGGCATATCGACCCAGTACCTGATAATCAGCGTGTCGCTGTACTGCCGCTCGTCGGAGGGCCGAAATACCACAGTGAAATTCCGACTGGCCTGCGCCGCGATACAGCCAAATATTGAGGCGGGCGCTGTCACAGGAGGCGAAGACAAGTGATGGTCACACGTATTATCGCCAGCGGCAGTGGTGTCTTGTGACAGCGTGACATCGGGATCTTGCTCCAGATGATCGTCGTTCAGCAGCGAGAACATGATGCGCTGTCGATCGCTCGATGAAGGCTTCTGTACAGTCTCGCCCAGTCTAACACACACACACACACACACACACACACACACATAGACATACACATACGTTCGGCCCGTTTGATATAACATTTTGAGGAAATATCCGATTCAATTCCCGCCACCACACTGCTCATCTACGTAGAAATTGGTGAAAAATAAACTAACATAAAATCTGCTAGGAATAGAAGACAAGGAAAGGAGATCAGAGGAGGAACAGAAGACAATAAGAAAAACAGAGGAGGAACAGAAGGCGCATTCAGGCAGCACTGACATTTGTTGCAACACATCCATGGTGGCCTGAGTGGCGGGGTAGTCGCTCAACAGCACCAGTTGGAAGAATAGCGCGCGCTGTGAGGGATTGTACACCCGGACGGTGATCACCGACACCTCATCCACCTGCACACACACACACACACACA
Source organism: Sacculina carcini (assembly GCA_916048095.2). Lineage (NCBI taxonomy): Eukaryota > Metazoa > Arthropoda > Thecostraca > Sacculinidae > Sacculina > Sacculina carcini. The sequence goes on from OU696573.1 coordinate 2,239,168, forward strand.
CACAGACAAATAGGCACACCGTAGGATATATGATACAACAACGACAAGCGACAAAATACAAGCGCAGACAAAAACAGATTCTTCGATTCTTGGCGCCGGCTAACTGATTAGAAAACAAACCAATTTGTCATAATTAGCCCATAAAAACACGGCTTTCTACGCAATAATAAGCCAATGTTCTGCTAAACGATTGATTGGACGGCGCCAACACCACACACACACACACACACACACACTGACATGAACCGCGCCGAAATCCAGCAGTTTGCGCCGTTGCGTAGTTGAAAACTCCGCCGGCGTCTGCCCCTGCTGTTTAAGATTTGATTCACCAGATGGCGCCAACACCGACGGCCACGTGGCGCGCACGTGGATCGGCACGTGCAGACTGCGCACACTGTCGGTGACCAGTGTGAGTCGAGTGTGCCACGTGGCATTGTCACGTGGCACACTGGCTGTGCTGAAGCGCTGATGCAGACTGTGATACATGGCAGAGTCGGCCTGCCCGACCGTGGGGGGCAGCGATACCCCCTCCAGCCACCGCGCACCGTCTACCAAAACACACACACACATGCGATGGTGTGTGCATAAAAGTTGGCATCGATGCACTGAAAATAGCTCAGTACATGTGCTTGCGATTTGCCAGTATTGTTCAAGTTATAAATGACACATTGTTTATGCTTGACAACACTTGGAGTCGACTATTCTACCGCGAGATTGCCGATAGATTCCACATACAACCACAATGAAACCAGAGACTAAAACCAAATCGAAGACTGACAAAATGACAAACACACACATACACACGCTTGGCGCCAAGCCACAGCGCACTACACGCAGAAGTGTATGCCCTTGTGTGTGTGTGTGTGTGTGTGTGTGTGTGTGTGTTTGGCGAGCGTGTGATGAGAGAGAGAGAGAGAGAGAGAGAGAGAGAGAGAGAGAGAGAGAGAGAGAGAGAGAGAGAGAGAGAGAGAGAGAGAGAGAGAGAGAGAGAGAGAGAGAGAGAGAGAGAGAGACAGTACTAACGTCGAGAATGCAGGGGAAAGCCGCAATAGCACGCAGACTTGGAGGCCGACGCGTCACAGCCAAGCGCCGGTCGCAGTAGCACGCGACCAACTGTCAGCCAGCCGGCATCTGACGACACTGTCACAGACCAGCCGGGCGGCGGCGGCGGCACGGATGACGCGGAGGAAGAAGAATATGTTTGGTCGGCGTTGACAGGCACAAAGGACAAGCTAGAGTCGTCAGCGCCGGCTGCCGAAGCGAAGTGAGCTGATGAGATGTTGATAAGATGCGCGAATGTTGAGTGAATTTGTACGTCGCTCGACCATTCACCGCCCTGACAGACAGACAGACACACACACACATTATTTGGCATTGGAAAGAACATGGAAAAAGGGCCTTCGACAGACTTTATAACATGTTGCCGACGAAAGTTACGGATGTCACCAAATGTGAACATCTTCAAAAAGAGATTCACTTGGTCACTTGTTTTAATATGTCTCCTAATAATTGGCCAAGATACAATATTCTTGCTGAAGAAATTATCTCGGGGGGCGTGGAGCGTTATACTACAACGGAACGTTCCTAGAAGAGCAAGTAACAAGTGGCCTACACTATATCGCACAGACCACTCACGGGAAACGTATTGTTGAAGATAATGGCACGTGGCCGCGCCATGAGCGCGCCATGAGCCACGTGAAGTCGGTAGGGCACGTGTAGCGAGGGCTGCAGGTCGGTGGAGAGAGTACAGGCGCCGGAGTAGAGGCCGGGAGCGGCCGGTGACGTCACAATCACACCAAACTCGGCAGAACAGCCCGGCAATAACTAACCGACACACACACACACACACACACACACACACACACACACACACACACACACACACACACACACACACAAGCAGACATACACGTATAAAAACACAGTTGAGTTGTAATCTAACACAAAGACAATCCGCGTGGGCGGCAAGTATTTGCGGCAACACAATTAATTCACGCCTCAATTTTATTGTAGTTATATTTGTGTGTGTCTATACGCGAGAGAATATACGAACGCTTACTGGAAAGAGCAAAACGTGTACATAGATCCCAACAAACACATAGATACACGAAGACACATACATATTGGGGTGATAGTGAAATTGTACACAAACAAATGAACAAACACACGAGCACAGCTCTTTGTGTATATGTCTGTATGGCTCCCTGTCTAGGTTTTGTGTAAGTCTCTCACTGCATGTGAATGACTAACAACTAATTTTTGTCCACGATCACAATCCTCACCAGCCGTTCCACACAAACACAGCAATCACACATACGCACACATTAGCACCCATATACAAACACACACACAAAGAAAAAGAGATGT
>OU696573.1:2242034-2257034 GCA_916048095.2 Sacculina carcini
AGATGTCATAATGATATATAAATGTTTAAGTAGAAAAGATTAAATTCAACATGAGGAAATATTCAAAATATCAAAACCTACGAGGCATGGCATGAAGCTATTACAAGAAATAATAATACGGGATATGAAGAATATAGTTTTCCATATAGAGCTATACCAGATTGGAATCATTTACCGGCCAATATCACACACAGAAATACTATCAAAGGATTCAAGGACTCATTCGATCTATGGAAGGCGGGACAGACGGGATGACTCAGTCCTGCGTGCTACACTTCAGTGAGACCACACACACACACACAAACACAAACACACACACACACACACTGATACACACACACACACTGACACAAACACACACACACACACACAGACACAGACACACACACAGACACACACACACACACCCACACACAAACACACACACACACACACACACACACACACACACACACACACACACACACACACACACACACACACACACACAGAGACACACACATACCGTCAAATTGGCTGTTCTGATGTCGTATGTCGTGTTTGTGACGTCATCGTGTGAGGTGAGCGCCGCCGCGTCCGCCCCACACTGCACTGACATGAGTCGCAAACTGCTGGCGCCTGTTTGCTCATCGCTCTGGCCTTGGCTGGTGGTGTTGGCGGCACGTGGCGAGACACGAGGCGGACTCACACGCCAGCGCACCAGCCGCACGGGAACCGGATTGTCGTTGAGTGCGCGGAACACGATCCACGACTTGGACGAAACGGGCACAGTGCCGAAATGCAGTAAGGACGCTGTCGTATCAATAGCAACGCCATCAGCGTGTTCTTCTTGAGATGACTGTGAATGGGCGGCGGTGATCTGCGCCCGTAAGAAAAGACACACACACACACGACAATAAACAAGACACACACACACAACAATACACAAGACACACACACCAGACAGTGCATGTGGTGTGGTGTTGTAGGTGGAAATTCACGGCGTCAAACACCAAACATTAAGCCAAAGCCAAGTCACACAAGTAGTAAGTGAATATAAATGAAATATCAACCGAAAGCATAGATATAAAATTTAGCTTACCGAACATAAAACGTTTGCAAGTCAGAAATTATTAGACAAAATAGAAAACACTTTTCTGGTGGAATAATTTTACGATACAATCAACAAATAGAAATTAAAAAATCACAATGTAGTTTGAAAAGAAAGAAGAAGAAATTGTGGAACTCACCACCGTTAATTTGCCGGTATAGTAGGAAAGGGGCAGTCGAAATTGTGTGATGTTGGTATGAAGAAGCACGTGTGTGTGAATACTGCGCGCTGATTGGTCGCCAGGCCCAACGCCCACAGTGAACACGGACGCTGATTGGTTGACGGCCAGAACACGGGCACCGCCGCAGCGCAACTAAACAATGCATATAGATAGCATACAGGCGCTATGTTACACACTGCGCTAGCAAGAAAGCTTGGCTCGACGAATTTGGCTGGAAAAATACAGGCAATTTTCGAAGATCATCAGTAGAATATAGTATTCAGGGTAGAATAGGAAATACGACAATTGATAAAGCAATATAGTGTGATACAGAAGATGTATAGAAGATACAGTAAGTGAAGAAAAAGAACACAAGAGACAAAACACCAGAAAAAAACCAAGAGGAAGATAACAGTGAGAGATTTTGCGTATGTCTGTCGGTGTGTGTTTGTATATATGTGTATATGTGTGAGTGAGACACCTCAAACACACGACTGGCATTGTTCCTGCCGTCGTCCGGTGGCAATGAGCAGTTGTTGATGGCCAGCGGCGTTGTGAACTGGTTGTGAATGTCGATGATACGCGGCCGCAATGCGTCCACGCTGGCCGCCAGGAATTGCAGTCGGCTGGCGTTGTAGCTGAGACGGCCGGGCACCACATCGGCCGAGTACGGCACCTGCCCAACACAATACAGCCATATAGATACAGGAGCTAGTGATATTACGCCCCAGGCACGCTTGGTCCCCCTTCACTCCCTGCTCTCTTTCTCTATACCAAATTGTGCAGTTGTTAGCACACCCGCCTCACAAGCGGGAGGTCTGTGGTTCGAAACCCGGCGGAGCAAAATTTCATTGGGCGAATTCTACAATCCCACAGCCCCTGTCCACCCAGCAGAAAATGATGGTACCAGATATCAGTCATGGGTTGTGCCATGCATTCTGGGGAGGTGGCCCTCTCTAATACGTCTTACGTCCTTGTGGCGCCATAGCGTGGAGAGTGTCGGTTCTGCGGTGGCAGCGCGCTGCACGGGGCACGCTTGTGTGTTCATAAGCTTCGGCTTCTTCCCGTGTAGCAGCTGCCACTTGGGCATTTAACCTTTTTTAAATAACCTTATCTTGCCTACCCTAACGTAGAAAGAGAAAAGAGAGCCGGGATAGAAGCGGAACAAGGCGTATCTGGGGCGTGACATCCTGGTTTCCTCAATACATATTCAGTTTGTATGTGTGTCTAGCAAACTGCCGGTAATTTGCAACTGCTGAATCATCTAGCGCTACATTTTGTCTCGTTCATTCCAACAAATCCGCCAAGAGTTGCCAGTTGTGGAGAGAAAAAGCCAAGTTGCTGCCGGGTAAAACGACAATGACAAAACGACACCTTGTCGTTTATACTCTTGTCATTTATACTCTTGGTGTATTGTTATATTTTACATAATGAAATTACATATAGTTTTAAAGCATTGTCTTAATTTACAAGTTGAGATTATTTTCAGGAAAAAACCCGATAGGACGACCAGAACGTGAGCGGACAATTTATCGGATAACTGCAGTATAAGAGTGCTGACTGGTGGAAAAATACTCACATGCAGTTTGTATTGTCCGTTTTGCGACTTGATCAGTATTCGACCGCTGATCTGATGTTGTGAGTCGATCAAATCAGCTTAAAAACACACAAGCACAATCATACATACAGTTTGTATTTGTGTTTGTAAGTTTGAAAAAGTATAATCATCCGGGTCACGGCACCAAAAAATAAAAGGTGAGCCACTGTTTGTGTGCGTGTGTTGTGGTACTCACGGTTGAGCGTGACTCTAGCCACACTCACAGGCCGCACCGTAGTGGGCGGCACCGTCACCGGCTGAAACTGTACACTCATCACCTTGCTGGCAGTACTCATCGCCACTTGCTGGTAAACACACACACACACACACACACACACACACACACACACACACACACACACACAGTACATAAATAACACACGTAACACATGTATAATATCAGATTGATATATGACGCATAACCTTTGAACAATACATGAACAAAAAAGAACCATCAAATATCATCAGAAAGTGGTAAAGTGAATCAATCGGGTTGACATCACAATGAGGAATTCAGTTGTTATCCAGGTATTTTTGAGTTTGCTTTTGAAATATCTGAGAAACAGCCCGCCGCCATTGGCCTACCTGTATGTAGACGGCTTTGCGCGCAGAATTGAACAGCGCAATCGGCAGCGAAATTGGAGGAACAGCGGCGGCCGTCAAGCCGCTCGAAGACAACGAAGAATCTACTGCCGCCGATGCTGCAGCTGGCACCATGCCAAAGTCCAACTTCTGATACGCACTGAACAGCCCCGGCTGTGATGTCACTTCCACCTCGACCGGTACCACGAGGTAGTCATCCGACAGTGATGGAGACGTTGATGATGATGGTGATGGTGATGACATCAACGAATTTGCATGTGCCTCGCTGATGTTGGTCTTTATTCTACACGAAACACACACACACACACACACACACATACAGATGCACACAAATACGTAAAGATACAGACACACGTTCGCATAGACATCAGTTCTGCACAGAAAAATATATACGCAGACACACACAAAACACACACGCACATACAAAATTTCGCATTGAAAAAACACAGAACGACGTCTATAGATTACGCAGAACATAGAGCACCTTATAAAGGCGGTGTGATTGTATTCTGAGCGCGCGACGAAATTGGCGCGCATCAGCGGCTGACTCGAATACGGCGCAATACGCCACTGTGCGCCACCAGCGTCGCGGTCAGTGGCGGCGTCCAGCACGCCACCACTGGACGCGCCACCGCTGGGCAGCTCCAGGTGCAGGTCGCTACCGCTGGTGTACATCTCCACTACCTGTTGTGTCGCCGACACACACACACACACACACACACACAAACATACATACACACACGCACACACACACACATTCAGTATAACTATATCTCGAAACTGTCCACTTCACAAAGCATCTGAAATCTGGAACGATTTGATACCAAAAATATCGATTTGAAGAGATGTCTTCAAACTTCTAATTGTTTATAAATAATTTGTCATTTATCGTCCAATGTCAAATCTAGATTTGTCATCCTTCACAACTTGATATTTTCTCACAATGTGTCCGTTTGTCTATGAGCTATCGTCCGACGAACTGTTGGCTAAGTTTGTCGTCTGCTTCCTTGTGTATGACAATAAACTCCAAGTTACAAATCTTACACACACACATTTATATACCTGTAGTGGCGTTGTGAACGGATTGTATAGTTCAATAAGCGGAGTGTAGCTGGAGTTTAGCGGTACTTTGACGCCGACCAGCGGCTTCAGGCGGTACGGATTCGCTATACCCGTCGCTTGCACCTGTTCACAACACAGACAGACAGACACAAACACACACACACATACGTTTATCTCTCTCTCTGTGTGTGTGTGTGTGTGTGTGGGTGTCGTGATTATCAAAGTACATGCTGACTGGAGTGATAATAATATGACTGATAATATTGGCCGTCCATTGAAACAACACGCTCAGGTGTCAAAGGTGTAGCACCTGAAACTTGTAGCTGCCGACTGACGTGTGAATATAGATGGCGCTGGTGACTGCGCCCAGCTCGCGGCCCAGAAATATCACCTCCAGCGACGTGTTACTCATCGGCGCCACCAGCTACACCGCACCGTAACATTGCCAACATGCACACACACACACACACACAGACACACACACACACAGGCAGACATACACACAGAGGGGATTACTCGTTTATAAATCTATAAATTCTAGATTTATCAACTATAATAATATAAACATTGGCGATAGAAAAATATAAATATAAATATTAACATGAAAGATATATTTTGCGTTTGATTAACGAATACGGTTAAACGACATAACAGCAAAACTTCTTTATGCAATATTCATTCACACAATTCATCTAAGAGGATTAAGCAAAAGTACGTTTTTCGGGAACAATATAATGTATAGATCTAACATATAATTTGCTTATAAAAAATATATAAATCCTCGCACCGCTGGTTGAGAACCCCTGATATAGACAACAAAAAATACAAAAATATGGTGATTTTCAAGTGATCTCATATGAGATCACCGGTAGGTAATGAGTTAACACACACACACACACACAACACACACACACAGACACACACACACGAGCCGACCTTGTCCTCGAAAAACGTGCAATGAAAGTGCACGGTGCTGCCGGAAATAGAGAGCATATTGACGGCACGATGGCGTGACCTGTTCTCTATAGTTACACGCCTGGTGTACGGCATGCCCAGCGGTCTGCACAGCACAACAACATTGAAACAATAGCGAAACAACATATTTCACACGACAATATATAAGCCGGTGGAAAGTTTAACCATTTTTTGATAGTGACTAAAAATTCGGCACAAATCAAGCATCGCGGCCCAAGCCTATATTTTAACTTCGGTCGTCCGATTTCCTTTACTTTTTTCTCTATTTCTCAACAACTAACTATGACACATCTAAATAAATTATACCATCATGCTAGGAATTTTGTTTTCTACAGCACGGTACAAATTTTTATTTTCCAAAGAGTATTAATAAAAAGTTACGGCGGGGCAAAGTAAAAATGACAAAGTCAAAAAGGCAAAATCAGCACTGAAAAACGTGATTTTTTTGGTCAATATTCTGGCATCTACTCCTCATAAACCAGCAATAAACCAGCATAAACCATTCATACCCCAAAAATTGCACCCAAAATGTGTAAAATTGGCAAACTTATAATTTACGTCCAGAATTTCACTTGAACGCCGTGCGACTAAAATTTATTCATTTTACTCCCTATTTCTCAGTGAATATTTGTCACACATAAAAATAAATTATATCATCGTGCTAGAAATTTTGTTTTGTACAATACGGTATAATTTTTAATTTTCCAAAGTGTACCTAAAGGACGATTACGGCGATGTGAAGAAAAAATAGCATGTGACCAATTTGACAGCTATTATGCGCACTTGCGATTACACAGGAATATACACCGATCTGTTTCACTGAAGCTCAATCACAATTAAAATGCATCATATTAGCTCCAAGCATTGATGGTGTGGTTTCATTGCGTACAGTTAATTAATGCTACACTATACTGAATAGAAAGGCTTTATTGTCCTCAATATTTACACATGAATTGTTCCGCACGACGGGCGGGTTAAATGCAGAAACATAATCTGGAATTATAGAGATGACTGAAAATTTCATTGTTTTGATAGTGTTACACTTCTGAATTACTACACAAGAAGAACGGGTTTAAATTCAAGGAGTGTTGAGGGGAAACATCCGTCAATAATTAAAACAGGTTAGGTTACGTTAGGTTAGGTTACGTAAATTTATGTAAATTTATGTAATAGGTTAGATAAATGATGTTCAGTTGAAAATATTTTTTGAAACATTATGATGAAAAAAATTTGGTCATTTTTCGTTGTTTCGTGTCTGAGTTCTGAATTATTCAGCACGACGGGCAGGTTTAAATATGAGGCGGTTTAGGCAAACTATAGCGGAAAATATGAGCGGAAAATATACTATATCTCTATAGCGGAAAATATGATAATTTTAGCAGTAAATATAGCGTTAAAAGGATATTAGTACTTGAGCAAATGATGTTGGGAATGCTGTTAAGTTATAAATATATTTTGGAAGCATTCGATGACAATGTTTAGTCATTTTTCATCAATTTTCATTGTGTTTGTTCCGTGTTTAAGTTATGAATTATTCCGCACAACGGGCAGCTTTAAATATGAGGCGGGTTGAGGAAAAACATTTTGTCAAAATTGAAATATAAATTTCACATTTAGACATATATATTGGCGAAAACTTTCCTATGCGTTTACTTTTATTTTTGTAATGCATTCCTTTTCTTATATTAATTGAGTATGAATTTTATTTCATGAATTGTTCCGCACGACGGGCGGGCCTAAATGTCAGTATAAAGAGAGGGCTTGAATGATAGAGAGGTATATGATATTTTGCTAGCAGTAAATATTCTAGCGGTAAAAGTAGAATAGCTCTTAAGCAAATGATGTTGGATAATGATGTGAACATTTAAATATATTTTGCAATTATTATTATTATTATTATTAATTACAGGCAAATCCAGTAGCATGGGAAGAGTGCAAGCACTATTACCACCCTAAGGTGGCCCCATGTACCGGAAGCGCCCAAAAGATTCAGAGAGATAGAGAGTTTGAAAAGAAAAAAGTCTAGAAAGAGAGTTGGAAAGAAAATAATAAATAAATAACAATAAATAATAAACCATCATCCGATAACAATCCATAATGTCACTCCGCCCACGTTCCTCAATAAATAATAACAATCAACAATAAATATGTGATTCAGTAAATAACAGCCATCAATAAATAAGAATAAATATTAATAAATAAGTAATAAATAACAATCAAGAACAATAAATATGATTCAATAAGAAACATCCAACAATAAATATAAATATGATTCAATAAGTAACAACACAAATATATATGATTCAATAAACATGAAACGGAGCGGGAGCAACACGGGTGCTAGCCACACCAACACTCACTGCACGGCCGCCCAAAATTTATCCGGCAGTGGTTAAATATACTTCCACATATGACTATTTTAGCTAGAATTCCAAGTATATTCCAAAATAAAACATTGATCCGACAATAGTTCATAGACGATTTTAAAAACGTTCATTTGTATGTTTGTATCATCTGCGAAAAATGCTAAATATTTGGGCTTCTGACCTGAATCACATTGAACGAGACAATATTGCAGGCGTAGAACTTGGGTATTTACTACTAGGGTACCACACTACGGACTTAGCCACAGTCAAAAGATGACAATGGATTGAAGGCCCTTGGAATTTTATCAACTGGACAATGGCGGAGCCACCGACCTACGCGTTCTTTGAACCCCTAAAACTCAAAGATAGTAGTAGTAGGAAGCCGTCGTAGAACCCAAAATATACATACAATAAGCGGATGAAGTTAAAAGCCATTTGTGCAAAAAAGTGCGCATCTTTGACTGGCAAATATACCATGAAATAAATTTCGTAACCGGCTCATACTTGTATATTGAGAATAAAAATCTGATGATAAATGTACTAGGAATAATACGTAACAGAATATAGATTGCAAAAGGGCTGTAATATCGGTGTAATAAAAATAACAACTTTATGAATATGATGTATTAACGAAAGCATTAACCGGGAATTATAGACATCATATACTATATTAAATTTTTCATTGTTTTCATTTTGCGTTTGGGAAAATATTTTGACAAAGCTAAAATAAACACATCTATATTTAGACTTTTTATTTACATTTTTCCTTTTAAATTTGTATTTGTTTTATTTTATGAATTCAATATTTATTTTACTTGATTAATTGTTCCGCGAAGGGGGAGGGTTTCAATGCAAGATGATGTTAATTTATAAATATATTTTGGAAACATTTTGATGAAAAAGTTGAGTCATTTTTCATTGTTTATTCAGCACGACGAGCAGGTTTAAATATGAGGCGGTTTAGGCAAACTATTTTGTCAAAATAAATATTAAAATATAGAAATTTAGACTTTTTTATGGGTTTACTCATTTCTTTTTTAATTAATATTCCTTTTCTCTTATGAATTGAATACAAATTGAATAGTATGAATTGTTTCGCACGACGGGCGGGTTTACATGCTAGAATTTTCATTGTTTGTTACGTGTTTGTGTCCTGAATTATTCCGCACGACGGGCAGGTTCATATATGAGGCGGATTGAGGGAAAATATTTTGTCAAATTTAAAATAAAAATATTCAACATACATATTTACAGGTTACATACAGGTTAACATATTTACAGGTTACATTTTTTGCTTTTTAATTTGTTGTGGTGTGATCGTGAGCGAGAGAGAGAGAGTGTGTGTGTGAACGTGTTATTGTGTCTGTGTGATCGTGTATGGTTGAATTGTATATTGCGTGAGAGAGTGTGTGAGCGAGTGTGTATAGCTGTGTCGGTTAGTGTGTACAGTTGTTTCGGTGTGTGTGTGTGTGTATATGCGTTTGTCGAGTATGCATGCCCCGCAGCGGCGAGCGATTGACCGGCTCGCCGCTGATTGGTTGTTGCGGCGGGTGAGGACTGTGCGTGTGTGTGTGTGTGTGTGTGTGGGCTCCCGTGTGTCACGGTGTGAGCTTGGAGTCGTGTTTGTGGTGCGATCGGAGTGTGACGTCTTGTAGGCGCGCGTGGGGCGGTGATGCCCACGCGCGCCTGTCTGTAATATATTTTAATTTCTGGTTTTGTTACATATGTATTCAGTTTATTTTATGGATTGAATATGAATTTTATTTTATGAATTGTTACGCACGACGGGCGAGTTTATAAAATGAATTTTCTGTCTGTCTGTGTGTGTGTGTATGCTTGAATATGAGGTGGCATAATTGCGCGGGCTCAATGGTATAGATCAGGGGCTTCAAACGTAAACGAAACGATGGATCATGTTTATGAAATAAAAATGTCCCGCGGGCAGCAACTACAGACAATAGTACGTTCAATTTCACCGTGTAGAATGAATTCATATACAAAACTAAAGATCCAGAACGGATCGTGTTCGAGTTCTGAATTATTCAGCACGACGGGTGGGTTTAAATATGAGGCGGGCTGAGGGAAAATAGTTTGTCAAAATTAAACTAAAAATCTCTAAATTTAGACTTTTCAATTGATATACTTTGTTTTATGAATTTTTCCGCACGACGGGCGGGTTTAAATGCTAGATGAGAGCTTAAATTAAACAATATATAATTAAATCGCGTTATACAATAAATGTGAATTAATATGTCTTACAGTTTGGTTTCTATATTATATTGGCGGGCTGCGAGAACATTATTGGTGGGCCGCGTGTTTGATACTAAGAGGGGATGAGATGATATAAGATAAGATGGGATGGTTGGGTTGGGTTTGGTAGGATTGGGTTAGGTTATAACGGGTTTAAAATGAATGCGAAATATAATGTATGTATATATATGTATGTATATGAATTTTTTGGCAATTAATATTATACTGGTAAAAGTATGATAGTACTTGTGCAAATTATGTTGGGGAATGATGTTAAGTTATAAATATATTTTGGAAACATTCTGATGGAAATGTTTCATTTTTAATCATTATTCATTATTTCGTGTGTGAGTTCTGAATTTTCCCGTACGACGGACAGGCTTAAATATGATGCTATTTGAGAGAAATATTTTGTCCAAATATAAATATAAATATTCACCTATATACTTTTCTATAGATAAGACTTGTAATGGGTTTACCATCTTCTTTTTAATTTGTATCTCTTCTTTTACTATTTGAATATTAATTATATTGTATGAATTGTTCCGCACGACGGGCGGGTTTTAATGCTAGGTTAGGTTAGGTGCGGATTTAAAAGATAATGCGAGTTTTATCAAATAAAACAATATGTCTACATTCAGCAGCACACATCGTTCTGGTATCACGTTGTAAAATATGATTTACGACTGTTACTCAGGGCCATATTCGGGAAGAAAGCATGCATATACGCTGTTCAACTGGAAAACCCACATGACCATGATAAATTCAGCTATATCGCGCACACTGGCCATTTGAGGTGCGCTGCGATTCTGAGAACAAAAACCCATTTGCCCAAGTATTTGTGTTATTTGTGGCTCACACTTGCCGTCTGATAAACCAGTCATGTAGAAACTCACCGACACATACACACACATTTGCATACACACACACCCATACGTATTCACACTCGCACACACACACACACACACACAGCCCAGTTAATATTAATATTGCACCATATTTGGTTCCAAGTACCACGGAACGGTTTCAAGCATTATCCTGATAAAAAATACTGTAATTAGTAATTATACTCATTTAAACATACAATTTGTGTATGTGCATGTCTTTTATAGAATTTAAACAACAAAATATACGGTTTGTGCTCAATCTAGCATAATCATTAATACATTTTATCGGTACATATATGTGTACTGTAGAAATCTGGAATGCAGGGCGGGTTTAAATGCTAAGGGATATATGATAGGTATCATATTAGACTTGGAAGCCAACAAAAATGCAAAAAATATATCCAGGCTGCATGCCTAGAATTATAACAATGTCTAGAATTATAATTAAAGTCAAATGTCTAGAATTATAATTAAAGTCAAATGTCTAGAATTATAATTAAAGTCAAACGTCTAGACTTATAATGACGTGGACCAATAGGGATGAATATAAAATATTTCTAACATATGCACGTAATGCAATATAACATTTTATAGCAAATTTTTCAATCTCAATAATTAAATTGGACTTTTTTATCGATTTCACTTTTTGCTGTTAGGTTTGTATTCGCATTTTTATGAATTGACCCGCACGACAGGCGGGTTTAAATGCAGGTTATATCGGACTATGATAGTGATAAGTGATAGCGGAATATATAACTTTGGCTGTAAATATTATAGCGGTAAAAGTAGAACAGTACTTGAGCAAATGATGTTGGGAATGATGATGAGTTATAAATATATTTTGGAAATACTCTGATGAAAATGTTGCATCATTTTTAATTGTTTGATTCGTGTTTGAACTCTGAATCATTCCGAACGACCGGCATGCTTAATTATGAGGCCATTTGAGGGAAAATACTTTGCCAAAATAAAAATATAAATATTCACATCCTGATATTTCTATTGGTTAAGACTTTTCATGGGTTTACTTTTCTCATTTCAAATTGGTATCCTTTTTCCTTTATGAACTGAATATGAGTTGTATTGTATGAATTGTTCTGCACAACGGGCGGGTTTAAATGCTAGTATATATATATATAAACACTGTCTTTATAGGTTATGATTAAACTTTTGATCATAAATTTGATTTAAGCATGGTCTGATTAGAATTCTAAGACCATGCATCGGACCTTTCAATTATTAGACTATATAATTTTAATATATTTTAGCGGTAGAATCAATATTTTCTACAAACGCTTGGCGACCCGTTAAAATTGTAACGTTTTGCGACCCAGGGGTTGAGAACCACTGGTATGAGCGAACAAATTCGAGCAAGTGGGAATGTAGCCGACTTTACGCTGAAAGCTTGCTGAAGTTTGAGAGCCACTGTATGAACGCCTCAAAATGAGACAAAAACAGATGGATCCTAATTGTACACAGTTGGACATTTGGCAACATTAGAAAACGTCAAGAACCGCCACACTGACAATGCGTCGAAATGGCACTTGAAAAAAATACAATGATAGAAATACAAATACAAAAAATACAAAAAATACAAATCACAAAGATAATGAAATAACAAATAAAACTAGCTAAAACAGTTCTAACAGCCGGTAAATGGCTAATTAACATTGAATCTCACCGCTCGTGAAAATTAAGCGCAGGAGGATGAAATCGCACTAGCGGCTCTTTACTCTCTTCACTATGATCAAATGTATCATCTTCCAGAATATGCTGTCAATACATAAACACACACACACACATACATGCATGTACACACACACACACACACACACAATGCATCGTGTACGTAGCACAAACTCTGTTCGTATCTGAGAAACATGAGGATGAAGAAACATTAACAATTTCAATAACATAAATTTGACTCCTCTAAGCAAATAATATCGTGAGTTGTATTGCTCGGGAACTTTTCGAGTGAGTTTAAATGAGTTTATTGCTCGAAAATCGAGTATATCATGTATCGCTCGCTTAAAGCCAGTTTTATAGCTCAAAAATATATATACAATAATATGCACACACACACACAAGTATAAATCACAAACGTTCATTCATTCATGTATTTTGCCACAATCAATACACAAAAACACATACTAAAAATTTAGGAAAAGTAGTGGCACAAAACCCATGGAAGACGAATGGTTTTATTTAGATGAACTCCTCAGCCATTTGCACATATACAAAGACACAGCATTTGGTACAGCATTCAGAAACAGCGCAGCATTTAGGAGCAAGCACTAAGTGGAGCAGAAAAGAACGAGAATAAACACACTCACCTCATACATATTCTCAGTTATATCCTCCATCATATATCTCAGCTCATTGTTGATCTGTATGAAAGCTGAAAACAACCAAAGACAATCCAAGAGGAAAATAAGTACAAATATACACCAGCATAATGGCAAACTAAGGCACGATGGGTTACAGCCGTGGATGCAAAAGTAAAATAAGATCAGAATTAATCGGCAGAATTGAAGGGCCATTCAATTCGATATCATTATATTTAATGAAAATGCGGCCGAATAACAATCAATATAAGCGAATGTCCGCGAAAATACAATTCGGCAGTACAAAATATAATATACAAAAAGGCAAAAAATGAGCATAGTAAACAAGAGTATTTGGAGTGGTTAAATACAAGTATCAGTGTTATACCACCTACAAACACCAATGACACACCTTGATCCGAAGAATTAACAGTTCTAATAAAAACAAAAACTGAAAAAATTATACTGAAAAACATTTCGGTGATAAAGGAAGAACACGAAGACTCCACATAACAACACGGTGTACATTCTTCGTCAGTGCTGCCAATCGTATTGCTTAACTAAGGGTGTGAGTAACATGCAGATTTCTTGTTAGAGTACAATTTTTTCCAGTGGATGCTGAGAAATATCATAATTTTCATCGTAAACTACACAAAGCATAATCTGTCGGAATCCACAAAAAGTGTTTTCGTTTAATTGAATTCAGATAAAAAAAAGTATGTTACGAATACCCAAAAAATCACTTTTCATTGTCTGACCAGAATTTATCGAGAAAAGTTGGCATTTTTTGTTCAGTTTTTTTTAGGACACAACGTTCTTGCTAAGCTTGCGCCTCACATACGTATACAGTTTTCCAATCATTGTTGGACAGATCTGAAGACAAGGTTATTTTGCATAGGCATTGCGTCCACTTTTAAATCCGCGTTTGTTGGGGGATAATCCATGTTTTACTTTACTAATAATATGAATGATGCTTCAGATATTTGTTAATTTTATATAGGCATTTCAATCATCAGTTTCACTTTGCTTCGTGTTTCTGTTAATTGTTTCTGCTACGCTTCATGTTCCTGTTTTTCCTATGTTTTTGCTTTGTGTTTTTTGCTCTGTGCACTATTTAACTTGATTGAAATCAGGTAGGGCAGACATGTGGCAATTGGATATTATTCCAGTAGAGTCTCAATGATGTTGCATTGTGTGACTGATTGTGTTTGCAGGTTTGTGCGTAGGGTGTGTGTTTATGCGTGTGTGTGACCGATTTATTTGACATGTCTACGCCTGCGCGCCGTCGTCTCATGAGGGATTTCAAGAGGTACTTGTGTGTGGCACTGTTTTCTCGTCTGTTATCTTGCTTATGCTGGTGTTTTTGCTTGTAATATCAATAGCTCTGTCTTAGACAGCTTACAGTGTTCCGCATTTGCTCGTCTGAACACGTTGCGCGTGATATCAGCGTTGTTTGCGCTCGTGTATTTGTTTGTATGCGTGCGTGCGTGTGTGTGTTTGTGTGCGCTTAGGCTCCAGGAAGATCCTCCTCAGGGCGTTAGCGCCGCTCCCACCGAGAACAACATTATGCTGTGGAATGCCGTGATTTTCGGGTGAGTTGTTCGCCCACCAACTGTATGTATGTGTTGATTAATGTGCGTGTATGCGTTGTTTGGCGATGTATGATTTATTTGGCGTTTCGGCCGT